>NW_019384262.1:0-33068 GCF_000648655.2 Copidosoma floridanum | reverse complement strand
AACACTGCCTTGAAGGAAATAGAACGAAGTAAGAGAAACAGGAGCCCATAGGACAGCCCTGAAAAACGCCAGCATACTATTTCTGTAAAGAAAAAGAAGACAGGTAGTGGCAAACAAGAAGAAATTCCCCTGAATGACAGAACAAGCCAGAAGAAAAAAGTGGACGCCACAGCAACAGTAGTAGTGAAGATGGCTGAAGGACAGACCTTTGCAACGGTGCTAAAGACTATGAGGGTGAACTTTGACCCCGATAAGGCTAATGTGGCAGTTTAAAGTGTTGTCACTACAAAAAAAGGAGACATACTTATTAAGGCCAAAGGTGTAGAGAATGCTTCTGCATTCTCACAGCAAATTGAAAAGTCGGTAGCTGGACAGGGTACTGTCAAATTAAGCGACAGAAAAGTGACATTAGGGGTCCGAGACCTGCATGCCATTGTAGAGGAAGATGAGGTCAAAGAGGCCTTNTACTACTACTACTACTACTACTACTACTACTACTACTACTACTACTACTACTACTACTACTACTACTACTACTACTACTACTACTACTACTACTACTACTACTACTACTACTACTACTACTACTACTACTACTACTACTACTACTACTACTACTACTACTACTACTACTACTACTACTACTACTACTACTACTACTACTACTACTACTACTACTACTACTACTACTACTACTACTACTACTACTACTACTACTACTACTACTACTACTACTACTACTACTACTACTACTACTACTACTACTACTACTACTACTACTACTACTACTACTACTACTACTACTACTACTACTACTACTACTACTACTACTACTACTACTACTACTACTACTACTACTACTACTACTACTACTACTACTACTACTACTACTACTACTACTACTACTACTACTACTACTACTACTACTACTACTACTACTACTACTACTACTACTACTACTACTACTACTACTACTACTACTACTACTACTACTACTACTACTACTACTACTACTACTACTACTACTACTACTACTACTACTACTACTACTACTACTACTACTACTACTACTACTACTACTACTACTACTACTACTACTACTACTACTACTACTACTACTACTACTACTACTACTACTACTACTACTACTACTACTACTACTACTACTACTACTACTACTACTACTACTACTACTACTACTACTACTACTACTACTACTACTACTACTACTACTACTACTACTACTACTACTACTACTACTACTACTACTACTACTACTACTACTACTTCTACTACTACTACTACTACTACTACTACTACTACTACTACTACTACTACTACTACTACTACAACTACTACTACTACTACTACTACTACTACTACTACTACTACTACTACTACTTCTACTCCCGGGTGTGGTTTTCGCTAGTTTCTCCATACCAGGCACTTCCCCGGGTAACAAATAGGGGCATCCTCTTAAAATATGAGGTATTGATGGGCAGCTGGGGTGGCTCTCTGTGGTGGTGCTCAAGGGCATGGATCGGGAGGCACGTATGGCGTTGGCATGTGTATTTGCGGCGATGTGGACTAGTGCCCCCATGCCTCCATCGGTATAAAGGCCTGGCGGCGAGTAAAGCCGGACGATGAGGCCCAGGTCAGTCTGGGTAACCACATCTGATATGGCTGTACGCCTCATAAACGAAAAAGACGTGGTGAGCCGACTAATCTAGGCTTACTACCACTGAGGAGGCTAAATGGCGGCACCTTAGTGCCTTACGCCAGCCCGTTTTGTTGGGTTGTCCGCGCGGTCTCGGGACTGCACACCTGCTGCTCGTCTCGCCAGGATGACCGTTGTGTACTAAAAAATACATACATTACACACGAACACCATTCTTACACTTGTAACTCAACGCCAGGGCAGTCTCCGTGAGTGGGACTGAGGGAGAGTGGCAACTCCTGGCCAGCCCGAGCAAGTAGCGGTTTTTTCTGGTAACAGAGAGGGCTGCTTCCCTGGTTTTAACCCTTGTTAAATACATATTTCTAGAAAAAAGGGTAGTGCTGGCCTTGGCAGGTCAGTATGACACTAATAAGCTGCCAAAATAAGAAACATCGATGCAAAACTAGTACCTCAGGCAGTAACCTCTATGAGGAAAAGGGAAAAAAAAAAGGAAACAGGCAGTGTCAAACAAAAAGGAATTCTACTAATTAAAAAAACAAGCCACAAGAAAAAAGTGGATGCGACAAAAACAGCAGTACTGAAGATTGCCAAAGGGCAGACCTTTGCAAAGGTCCTAAGAACAATAAAGTCGAGCTTCGACCCTGATAAGGCTAATGTAACAGTCCAAAGTGTTGTCCCCACAATAAAAAAAAGACATACTTGTTTAGGCCAAAGGTGTGAAGAATGCTTCTGGATTCTCACAGCAAATTAGAAAGTTGTCAACCGGACAGGGTACTGTCAAAATAAGCAACAGAAAAGTGACATCAGAGGTCCGAGACCTGGATCCCATTGTAATGCAAGATGAGGTGAAATAGGCTTTCACAAGGACTTTTAAACATCAGAGCCAGGAGCCAGAAGTAGCTCTTTTAAAGCCAAATGCCACATGACAGAGGCTGGCGTTGATAAAGGTGGACAAGGCAACTGCCAGACAAGTAGAAAAGAGAGGAAGGTTACGAGTTAATTTTGTAAGCTGCTGAATTTAAAGAAGAATAAAAGTAACAGAATGTTACAAATGCTTAGCATATGGACACGTTTCAGGCAACTGTAGAGAAAAGAACAGATCTAAGCATTGCTTCTGGTGTGGAAGCTCAAACCACCAAACAAAAAAGTGTCCAGGACCAGCACGATGCTTCCTTCGCCCAATAACGGACAACAAGCACGAAGCAGGCAGCGAGAGCTTCCCTTTATTTAAAAGAGCTCTAAAAGAGGCCAAAAATAAGGCCCGAGCAGGATTAAAATAAGGCAAAAAGGCTTCGAGTTGAAAGACAGGCTTATGTGGACCCACGCTGCACTGGGTACTTTTTACCTATCAGCAAGGGAAAGTATTAGGCTTATACTGATCCTGGCTAAATAGGCGGCCTACTATGAAGCGCTAGACAAGGTGCTGGTACTAAGGGACCCCCAGTCCTTTTCAGGACTCGAGAGCATCAGCACCTCTAGCAAATGGTGGCGAGTTAGCTCGTTGATGCTGTGAGACGCGATGGTCTCCCTGGAGGCTCCACCCTGAAGTAATGCTAACGCGGTTCCGGGGTGGATCAAAAGCCACGCGGTATGAGGGGGTTTTAAAAGGTTTGGATAATCTTATAAAAAAATCCACTGAGTCCTACACTACCGCTATCCCTGCGGTGTGCCTCAATGCATTATCCCTCCCTTCACACAAAAAAAACAAAAAACCACAACTACTATTACTACTACTACTCCTACTACTACAACTTCTTCTACAACTACTACTTCTACTACTACTTTTACTACTCTTACTCCTGGGTGGGGTTTTTCCTAGTTTCTCCATACCAGGCGCTTTTCTGGGTGGCAGATAGAAACATCCTCATAAAATATGAGGTGACGATGGGCAGCTGGGGTGGCCCTCTGTGGTGGTGGTCGGGGGCGTGGATCGAAGAGCATGAGCGGTGTTTTCGTGTATTTCTGCGGCGATGTGGACAAGGGACTAGTGCCCCATGCCTCCATCGACGTGGATGCATAGAACGGCTCTACTTGTGCTCCTTGTTCTTCGCTTCTTGCTGCTGCCGTAGTTGGCACTCTATTGCTTGATGCGGGCCAACAAAAACTAGCACCCGTTGTGTTCAAAAGTAAGCGGTGGTTAAAACATTCTTATTAGATACATGCATCACACACTTTTACAAAACAATCTCAGGGACACTTACGGATTGTTCCAGGTTGCGTGTGACAGGTCCTTTCACATGCTTGCGTTGGAGGCCTGGTGGCAGAAGAAGCCGGATAATGAGGCACAGGTTAGTCTGGGTGACCTCATCTGATATGGCTGTACGTCTAATAAACAAAAAGTACGTGGTGGGCCGACCAATCGAAGCTTACTACCAATGATAAGGCTATGTGGCAGCACCTTATTGCCTTACGCCAGTCCGTTTTGTTGAGTTGTCTGCGCGGTTTCTGGACTGTACGCCTGCTACTTGTCTCGCTGGGATGACCATTGTGTACGAAAAAATACATACATTACACACAAACACCATTTTTACGCTTGTTACTTAACGCCACGGCAGTTTCCGTGGGTGGGACTAAGGGAGAGTGGCGACTCCCGGTCGGCCCAAGCAAGTAACAGTTCTATCTGGTAACAAAGAGGGCTGTTGCCCTGGTTTCAACCCTTTTCAAATACTAATTCGTAAAAAAAAGGGTAGTGCTGGCCTTCGCGGGTCAGTATGACACTAAAAAGTTGCCAAAATAAAAAACGTCGATAAAAAACTAGTACCCCAGGTGGTAACCTCTCTGAGGAAATCTACCGGCAGTTTCAAACCAGTGAAAGCCCAGTGGACTAACGCAGGCCCCACGAATTTAAAGGGGGGCTACAAAGACGTATCTTATGGCCAATAGCGACTGCTTAATGTTTTATGGCCTTTTTTTACAGATAAAAGATGAAGAGAAAGCCTGTTAAGTATGGGCACTAACGACGTTGATGACAGCAACGTGTCAGATTTTAGAAACCAGACCTGGGAAAAGCTCGCCTTTTTAGAAGAAAGTGGTGCTAAGCTAAGAGTTAAGCGACAGCAAGTGGCTGATGAAGTCTAATTAGCAACGGAAGACATTACAGAGACGCTGCAAATGGAAAACGATGAGTACGGCAACACAGCAAACGCTGTTAAAAATAAGCTCAAAGCGGAGCTTAAGCATCTTCGAGAGGCAAAGGTGCTAAGAAAAAGCAGTCTTACTGATGAAGATTTGTATACTAATGCTTATAATTCGTCATTTAAATCCCTGCAGTGGAGAAAACGAAGGCGAGATAATTTTTGACAGCATATACAGAAAAAAACCCTGAATACTGCCCTAAAAAAAAAACGAAGTAAAATAAACAGGAGCCCATCGGACAGCCGTTAGAAACGCCAGCATGCCATATCTTAAAAAAAAAGCAAACAGGTAGTGGCCAACAAAAAGAAATTCTCCTGAACGAAGAAACAAGCCAGAAAAAAAGAGGATGCGACATAAACAGTAGTAGTAAAGATGGCCAAAGGGCAGTCCTTTGCAAAGGTGCTTAGGGTGATAAAGGCGAACTTTGACCCTGATAAGGCTAATGTGGCAGTCCAAAGTGTTGTCACTACAAGGAAAGGAGACATACTTATTAAGGCCAAAAGTGTAGAGGATGCTTCTGCATTCTCACAGCAAATTAAAAAGTCGTCAATTGAACAGGGTACTGTCAAAATTAGCAACACAAAAGTGACATCAGAGGTCCGAGACCTAGATCCCATTGTAATACAAGATGAGGTGAAATAGGCTTTCGCAAGGACTTTTGAACATTAGAGCCAGAAGCCAGAAGTAGCTCTCTTAAAGCCAAATGCCACATGACAGAGGTTGGCGTTAATAAAAGTGAACGAAGCATCTGCCAAACAAGAAAAAAAAAAAAAGGCAGGTTACAAGTTGGCTTTGTAAGCTGCTGAATACGAAGAAAAATCAAAAAAATTAAATGTTACAAATGCCTGGGATATTGACAAATCTCAGGCGACTGTAAAAATGAAAACGAATCCAAGCTTTGCTTCCAGTATAAAAGCTTAAACCACTGGAAGAAAGAGGGTCCAGGCCCATCATGGTGCTTTCTTTGCCTAACAACAGACAACAAGAACGGAGCCGGCAGCGGAAGCTGCCCTACGTTCAGGAGAGACCTTGAACAGATCAGGGATAAGGCTCTAGCAGAATTAAAATAAGGCAAAAAGGCCTTGAGTTGAAAGGCGGGCTTATGTGAACCCACGCTGTGCTGGGTACTCTTTATCTATCAGGAAGGGAAAACATTAAGTTCATAGTGGTGCCAGCTAAGTAGGTAGCCTTTTATAAAGTGCTACACAAGGTACTGGTCCCCGGGGACCCCGATTCCTTTTTAGGACTCGAAAGCATTAGCACCTCTAGCAAATGGTGGCGAGTTAGCTCGTTAATGCTGTGAAACGCGATGTTCTTCCTGGTGGCTCCACCCTGAAGTAATGATAACGCGGTTCTAGGGTGGTGCAAAAGCCACGCAGCAGGGGGGGAATTTGGTGGGTATGGGTGGTGTAATAAAAAAAATCCACTGAGTCTAACACTACCGCTATCTCTGCAGTGTGCCTCAAAGCATCACCCCCCTCCACAAAAAAAAAAAACTACTACTAGTACTACTACTACTACTACTACTACTACTAAAACTACCCCCGGGTAGGGTTTTTTCTAGTTTCTTTATACTGGGCGCTTTACCGGCTGGTGAATAGGGGAATCCTCTAAAAATATGAGGTGACAATGGGCAGCTAGTGTGGCTCTTTGTGGTGGTAGTCGGAGGCATAAAGTGGCATATGTGCCGTTTGCGTGTGTATCTGCGTCAATGTGGACGACGGACTAGTGCTTCATGTCTCCATTGGTGTAGATGTATGGACCGGCTCTGCTTGTGCTCCTTGTTCTATGCCGCTTATTGCTGCTTCCGTGGGTGGCACTTCATTGCTTAATGCGGGCCAACAAATGCTAGCACCCGTCGTGTAAAGAAGTAAGCGATAGTTACAACACTCTTTTTAGATACGTGCATCACACACTCTCACTAAACAAACATTTTGACACTTACAGATTGTTCTGGGTTTCATGTAGCGGGCCCTTCTTTATGATTGCGTTGGAGACCTAACGGTTGGTAAAGCCAAATAATGAGGTTTAGGTTAGTCTGGGTAACCACATCTTATATTGCTGTACGCCTCATGAATGAAAAAGACGTGGTGGGCCAACTCATCTAGGCTTACTATTACTGAGTAGGCTATAAGGGGGCCCCTTAGTGTTTCACGAGAGCCCATTTTTTCGGATTGTCTGCATGATCGTGGGACTGTACACCTGCTGCTCGTCTCACTGGGATGACCGTTGTGTACCAAAACATACATACATTACACACGACCACCATTGTTACACTTGTAACTCAACGCCAGGGCAGTCTCCGCAGGTGGGACTGAGGGAGAGTGGCAACTTCTGGCCAGTCCAAGCAACTAGCGGTTCTCTCTGGTAACAGAGAGGGCTGCTGCCCTGGTTTTAAATCTTTCCAAATTTTTATTTTTAAAAAAAAGGGTAGTGCTTGTTTCCACGGGTCAGTATGACACTTAAAAAGATGCCAAAATAAAAGACGCTGATGCGAAACTAGTACCCCAGGCGGTAACCCCTCTGAGGGAATCTGCCAGCAGTTTCTATCTGGTAAAAGCACGGGTGGCTGTCGCAGGCCCCACGAATTCTGGGGTGGGAGGCCACAAAGTCGGGTCTCATGGCCATTAGGGACTGTCTGATGTTCCATGGCTCATTTTAACGGACAAAGGACGAAGAGAAAAACTGTCGAGCATAGGCACCAATAACACCAAGGACAGCAACGTGTCCTCATTTAGCCACTAGACTCAGGAGGAGCTTGCCTCTTTAGAAGAAAGTGGTGCTTATCTCAGAGTAAAGCAAAAGCAAGTGGCTAATAATGTCTTATTAGCAACGAAAGACATCACAGAGACGTTCCAATTAATCAACGATAAGAACGGCAACACAGCTAATGCTGTTACAAATGGGCTCAAAGCCGCACTTAAACACCTTCAAGAGGCAGAGGTGATAAAAAAAGGCTTTTTTTATAAAAGGAAAAGTGTGTGCAAACGCTTGAAAGCTGTCGTTCAGATCCTTGCAGTAAAGGGTAAGATAATTTTCGATGGCATGTACAGACAAGAGCCCTGAATACTGCCCTAAAGGAAAAAGAACAAGGTAAAACAAACAGGAGCCCATCGGACAGCTGCAAAAAACGCAAGCAAACCATGCCTTTAAAAAAAAATAAATCGGACAGTGGCAAACAAGAAGAAATTCTCCTAAATGAAAAATCAAGCCAGAAGAAAAAAGTGGATGCGACAACAACAGTAGTAGTTAAAATGGCCGAAGGGCAAACCTATGCAAAAGTTCTGAGGAAGTTCAAGGCGAACTTTCACCCCGATAAGGCTAACATGTGGCAGTCCAAATTATTGTCACTACAAAAAAAAAGAGACATACTTATTCAGGCCTAAGGTGTGGAGAATGTTTCTGCATTCTCACGGCAAATTGTAAAGTCGTCAGCCAGACGGGGTACTTTTAAAAATAGCAACAGAAAAGTGACATTAGAGATCCGAGACCTGCAAGGTAAGGTCAAATAGGCTTTCGCAAGAACTTTTAAACATCAGAGCCAGGAGCCAGGAGAAGTTTTCTTAAAGCCAAATGCCACGGGACAGAGGCTGGCGTCGATAAAGGTAGACAAGGCAACTGCCAGACAAGTAGAAGAGAAAGGATGGTTACGAGTTAATTTTGTAAGCTGCCGAATTTAAAGAAAAATTAAAGTAACAAGATGTTACAAATGCCTGGGATATAGACACATCTCAGGCAACTGTAGAGAAGAAAACAGATCGAAGCTTCGCTTCTGGTGTGGAAGCTCAAACCACCAAAAGAAAGAGTGCCTAGGCCCAGCACGGTGCTTTCTTTGCCCAACAACGGACAACAAGCACGAAGCAGGCAGTGAGAGCTGCCCTTTATTTAGAAGAGCCCTAAAAAAGACCAGGGATAAGGCCCAAGCAGGGTTAAAATAAGGCACAGAGGCCTTTGTTAAAAGACAGGCTCATGTAGACCCACGCTGCGCTGGGTACTTTTTACCTATAAGCAAGGAAAAGCGGTAAGCTTATAGTGGTACTGGCTAATTAGGCGGCCCACTATGAAGCGATAGACAAGGTGCTGGTCCTTGGGGACCCCGAGTCCTTTTTAGGACTCGAGAGCATCAGCACCTCTAGCAAATGGTGGCAAATTAGCTTGGTAATGTTGTTAGATGCGATGGTCTTCCTCGTGGCTCTACCCTGAAGTAATGCTAACGCGGTTTCGGGGTAAATCAAAAGCCACGCGGCTTGGGGCGGGGTTTAAGTGGGTATGAGTGGTCTTATCAAAAAAAATTCACCAAGTTTCACTCTACTGCTGTCCCAGTGGTGTGCCTCAATGCATTTTCCCTCCCCCCGTAAAAAAAAAAAATAAATAAATAAAAACCACTACTACTACTACAAATATTACTACTACCAATACCATTTTTACCAATACGATAGCTACTTCTTCTACTACTACTTCTTCTCCTACTACTACTACTACTACTTTTACTACTACTACTCCCGGGTTTTCGCTAGTTTCTCTATCCCGGGCGCTTTCGCAAATGGTGGATAGGGGCATCCTCATAAAATATGAGGTGACGATGGACAGCTGGGGCGGCTCTTTGCGGTGGTGGTCGGGGGCATGGATCAGGAGGCGTGTGTGGCGTTGGCGTGTGTATCTGCGGCGATGTGTACGGGGGACTAGTGCCCCATGCCTCTATCGGTGTGGATGCATGGGCCGGCTCTGCTTGTGCTCCTTGTTCTCCGCTTTTTGCTGCTTCCATGGGTGGCACTTCATTGCTTGATGCGGGCCAACAAAAAGTAACACCCGTCTTGTATATAAGTAAGCAGTGGTCTAAACATTCTTCGCATATACATGCATCTCACTCTCACTAAACAAACACAGAGACCCTTACGGATTGTTTTGGGTTGCGTGTACTGGGTCCTTTTCTGGGCTTGCGTTAGAGGCCTGGCGGCAGGTAAAGCTGGACGATGAGGCCCAGGTAAGTCTGGGTAACCACATCTAATATGGCTGTTCGCTTTATAAACTAAAAAAAAGTGGTGGACTGACTAATCTAGGCTTACTTCTACTGAGAAAGCTATATGTTGGCACCTTAGTGCCTTATGCCAACCCGTTTTGTTTGGTTGTCTGCGCGGTCGCGGAACTGTTCACCTGCTGCTCGTCTCGCTGTGATTACGATTGTGTACCAACATATACATACATTACACACGAACACCATTCTTGCACTTGTAACTCAACGCCAGCGAATTTTCTGCACGTGGGACTGAGGAAGAGGGGTGACTCCTGGCCAGCTTGATCAAGTAGCGGTTCTCTTTGGTAACAGAGAGGGCTGCTGCCCTGGTTTTAACCCTTTCCAAATACTTATTTCTAGAAAAAAAAGGGTAGTGGTGGCCTCCATGGGTTAGTATGACATTTAAAAAGATGCCAAAATAAGAAACGTTGATGCAAAACTAGTACCCCAGGCAGTAACCTCTCTGAGGGTATCCGGCAGCAGTTTCGATCCAGTGAAAGCCCGGGTGACTGTCGCAGGCCCCACAAATTTTGGGGGGGGGCCACAAAGACGTGTCTTATGGCTATCAGGGACTGCTGAATGTTCTATGGCCTTTTCTTACAGACAAAGGACGAAGAGGAAGCCTTTCGTGTATAGGCACTAACGACACCAAGGACAGCAACGTGTCAGTATTTAGCAACCAGACCCGGGAGGAGCTTGCATCTTTAGAAGAAAGTGTTGCTATGCTCAGAGTTAAGCGACAGCTAGTGGCTGATGAATTCTAATCAGCAACGAAACACATTACAGAGACGCTACAAATAATCAACAATAAGTACGGCAATACAGCAAACGCTGTTAAAAATGGGCTCAAAGCCGTGCTTAACCATCTTTAACAAAGCGAAATAGGAGTCACTCAGAAAGCCCTGGAAAATGGCAAAGATCTGTTGCCTTAAAGAATAGAAGAACTAGTAATGGCAAAAAGTTAGAGATTTCTCTCAGTCAAAAAGGGGCCCAGAAGAAAAGCCATGACACGATGAAAAAAGTTCTAGTAAAGGTTGGAGAAGGACAAACCTTTGCTGGAGTACTTAAGTCAATGAGAGTAGGCTTCAACCTCAAAAAGACAGAAGCAGTGGTCCAAAGTGTCGTTACTACTAAAAAAGCGGACTTGTATCCTGATGCCAAAGGAGTTACAGACGTTAAAAAATTGATTCAAAACGGTGCTCACTACTGTAGAAAAGGTGATACTAGAGATCCAAGATTTAAACAGTCTTGTCGAAGAAGGAAAGATCCAAGAATTTATTGAGTAGATTTTCGGAAAGCATTACCAATACTCAAAGATTTAGCTGCTCAAAGCAAATGCAAAGGGCTTGAAAATGGCGCTTGTATCCCTTGACAAAGTAGTCGCCAAAGAAGTCAAACTTGCAAGGTGGGTCGTGATTGGCTTCGTCGCCTGCCGTATCAAAAAAAAGGCTAGTTGCAATAAGGTGTCGTAAATGTCTCAGGTATGGTCACGTATCCCATGACTGTAAGGAGGAGGACAGAGCAAAGTTGTGTTTTAAATTTAGAAGCTACAACCTCCACAAAAAAGACTGCGGTAATTCTGCGCGGTGTTTCCTGCGTGAAACAGAGAACACAAAACATGAAGCCAATAGTAAAAGCTACCCAATTTTTAGATAAGCGTTCAAAGAAGCCAGGAGAAAAGCCAAGACACGATGAAAAAAGTTTTAGTAAAGGTTGGAGAAGGACAAACCTTCGCTGGAGTACTTAAGTCAATGAGAGTAGGCTTCAACCTCAAAAAGACAGAAGCAGTGGTCCAAAGTGTCGTTACTACTAAAAAAGCGGACTTGTATCCTGATGCCAAAGGAGTTACAGACGTTAAAAAATTGATTCAAAACGGTGCTCACTACTGTAGAAAAGGTGATACTAGAGATCCAAGATTTAAACAGTCTTGTCGAAGAAGGAAAGATCCAAGAATTTATTGAGTAGATTTTCGGAAAGCATTACCAATACTCAAAGATTCAGCTGCTCAAAGCAAATGCAAAGGGCTAGAAAATGGCGCTTGTATCCTTTGACAAAGTAGTCGCCAAAGAAGTCAAACTTGCAAGCTGGGTCTAGATTGGCTTCGTCGCCTGCCGTATCAAAAAAAAAGCTAGTTGCAATAAGGTGTCGTAAATGTCTCAGGTATGGTCACGTATCCCATGACTGTAAGGAGGAGGACAGAGCAAAGTTGTGTTTTAAATTTAGAAGCTACAACCTCCACAAAAAAGACTGCGGTAATTCTGCGCGGTGTTTCCTGCGTGAAACAGAGAACACAAAACATGAAGCCAATAGTAAAAGCTACCCAATTTTTAGATAAGCGTTCAAAGAAGCCAGGAGAAAAGCCAAGACACGATGAAAAAAGTTTTAGTAAAGGTTGGAGAAGGACAAACCTTCGCTGGAGTACTTAAGTCAATGAGAGTAGGCTTCAACCTCAAAAAGACAGAAGCAGTGGTCAAAAGTGTCGTTACTACTAAAAAAGGGGACTTGTATCCTAATGCCAAAGGAGTTACAAATGTTAAAAAATTGATTTAAAACGGTGCTCACTACTGTAGAAAAGGTGATACTAGAGATCCAAGATTTAAATAGTATTGTCGAAGAAGGAGAGATCCAAGAATCTATTGAGTAGATTTTTGGAAAGCATTACCAATACTCAAAGATTTAGCTGCTCAAAGCAAATGCAAAGGGCTTGAAAATGGCGCTTGTATCCCTTGACAAAGTAGTCGCCAAAGAAGTCAAACTTGCAAGGTGGGTCGTGATTGGCTTCGTCGCCTGCCGTATCAAAAAAAAGGCTAGTTGCAATAAGGTGTCGTAAATATCTCAGGTATGGTCACGTATCCCATGACTGTAAGGAGGAGGACAAAGCAAAGTTGTGTTTTAAATTTAGAAGCTACAACCTCCACAAAAAAGACTGCGGTAATACTGCGCGGTGTTTTCTGCGTGAAACAGAGAACACGAAACATGAAGCCAATAGTGGAAGCTACCCAATTTTTAGATAAGCGTTCAAAGAAGCCAGGAGAAAAGCCCAAGTGGAGCAAAAGTAAGCTGGCCCAATTTTTTAAAGGAGCTGAAGCTAATAAGAACCCACGCTTAACCAAGTAATTTTACTTATCAGCCAGAGAAAGCATCAAGCTTTTAGTGGTGCTTACAAAAAATGCAGCATACTAAGGAGATATAGACACGGGTGCTGGTTCTTAGGGACCCTGAGTCTTTTCCAGGACTCAAGAAAATCAGCACCACCAGCAACTTGTGGCAAGCTTAATCGCTAATGCTGTGAGACATGATGGTCTTCCTTGTTGCTCCACCTTGAAGTAATGCTAACTTGGTACTGGAGTGGAACCAAAGTCACATGGCATGAGGGGAGTTTAGTGAGTATGGCTGGTCCAATAAAAAAAAATTCACCAAGTCCCATACTCCCGCTGTTTCTGTAGTGTGCCTTATTGCACTTGCCCTCCCTCCACAAAAAAAAAAAAAAAAAAGTTGCCAGGTGGCAGATAAGGGCTCACTTTTCGTATATTAGGGGCATTTTGTAATTCAAAATTCAAATACCCATGGTATGTGAACAAAAGCTAGCAACTCGTCAAGTATAGAAGTAAGCGGCAGGTTTACCATTATTGTGAGATAGAAAACTCTCACTACAGTAACACAGAATAACTTACGAGTTGCTTCAGGTTGCGGGTGGCAGTATCTGTCTCTAGTTGACGTGGGGGGCTTGCCAGCGAGTGATGCCAGCTGGTGAGGCTCGGATAATGCCGGATAACCATATCTGATATGGCAGCACGCTTCGTGAACAAAAGAGACGTGGTGGGCTGATTAATATAGACTAACTTCAACTGAGAACTCTACATGGCCGCACTATTAATGCACTGCTTACGCCAGCTTGCTTGGTGAGCTTGCTGCTGTGGTCGTGGGATTGCATGCCTGCTGCTTATCACGCTGAAGCACTTGTAGTTTTCCTACATATACATTTACTCCACACGATCACTATTTTTACACTTTTTATACAACGCCAGTGCGGTCTCAGCAAGTGGGATTAAGTAAGAGAGGTGACTTTCCAAATCTTTATTTCTAGAAAAAAGGGAAGTGGTAGCCTTTTTGGGTCAGCACCTTCCTCAAAAAATGAAAAAATAAAAAACGTCAATGCGAAACAAATACCCAAGGCAGTAACTTCTCCTAGGGAATCCACTGGCAGTTCCGATTCGGTGCAAGCCCAGGTGACTGTCGCTAGTCTCACGGATTCTGAGGGGGGGGGGGCACAAAGACGTGTCTCATGGCTAACAGTGACTGTAAAATCTTAGGGACCCATATCTACCTCACAAATAGTTACATGTAACACTTTGGCTTCATTAAAGCAGACCGGTACCCGAGTAGTAGGGATGCGCTTAGACGGGTTAAAGTGTGGCAACAACTACTCTCATGAAGTCTTTTTTGATTTCTACTTCTACTTTATGCGGTGCTTCTACAGCATCGGACCAGTGCGCTTATTACACGGGCGATTAAGGTTATGGTTACATGGGCATTCGGTGTTGTTTATACATGTTTATACACGCACGGGGGTATTAACAGCACCAATATCTCTTCAGTGCAATGTAGCTTTCTAAAGAAGTATATAACTTCGTTTCATTCTTCTTGTGTATAGAATTCCAGATAGTTAAATGATTTATGACGTACAAGCCGCTAATAGTTTGGAAGGGGTGTTGGATGTAGATTTTTTATAAAAATTGAAATGATTGTTGTGTGTGAAATTGTTGGAGTTGTAATTTTTAAGTATTTCGACTTCTTTCATTTAAGTATTATACCAGTGCTTAGGGTATTTGTAATTTTTTTCTTAGACTATTTGGTTGCATTGTTGTTTTGTAGAAATCAAAATTCGTTCTTTTAGTGTTAGTGAACCGTACTGATCTCATGTATGGGTTAAGTGGAGTGTTGAGATCCAATTTTTTTAAATCTTCAGTTATGTCTATGTTATTTGTATCAAGTTAATTAACTTATTGGTTAAAGTCGGAGATTTCTTCATGTTGCTAAATGGCAGAAATTGTTTTAAAAGGATTTATATCTTTAGTGAGCAAATTTTCAAGATGTCAAGCAATAATTCGTCTTGACAAACACGTGTGACAACTTCTGTAACTATTACTTGTGATAAGAATACAGCTAATTTCTTGATCTCAGGAGCGTTATGAAATTCAATGTGTCGGGTAAGTTTTTTTGTTTCATTTATAAGTAAATTAAATAATCTCATAAAGTTCATTGTTTATTGCTGCTAAAAGATGTTTGATTCTGCCAACGTAAGTTAGCAGAACTTTGAGTGCATCAGCGTTACAGATTATTATTGTATTATTGTTAATATGAAGAAGGCAATGTTTTTTTAAGGACAAGCCACTAATTGTTACGTCATGCCTCTTCAAGGTAAATTAAGCACACAAGTATTTAAATGGCGCTTGGACAGCTAATCTATTTATGTTAAGGAATATTTCAATGCAATTAAAATAAGAAAAATAGCTTACCCGTACCTTTACGAATAATAGACGATCAGTGGTTAATGGCTCTTTTGCCATGGCCAGTGAAGTAGATTGCAGGTTAAGCCAGTCAAATATGATAAAAAATAAAAATATTAGTTAAATAATTACTGAAATTTGTTTTATTAAAGCACAAACATCAAATCGACAACCTTAACAATAAGACGAACGTTTAATAATATAGCTCGCTTTAGTTATCACCAGCTACTTGATCCCTGGTCAGATGCTTCTTGAGGACAAAGGATGAGTCTGCAGAGCACAGTCGTATTTAAACTCTGAATCGGATTAATAATCGGGGGTAGGACTTGTATCGAGTCAAGGAGTGGAGGTTAATGTGATTAACATAGTTCTGGAAAAAAGATGCAGCTGCAGGTATAGGCCAATTTTTGTACTTGTCAGGGTATGAAGTATTTAAGTGGAAACTGTTTGTTGGATGGTAGCTGATTGATCATGCGTTGGTTTTGATCAAAGGGGACTTTCGCTAGGCGGGAGACACCTTATGGTATTTTTTAATAGCTGTAACTAGACGTCACTAGAGGTGATACTATCTATTAAAAAAGCAGTATTGCACGCTTTGTGGAGTGTTCTTATTAAAATATTTAATGCCATTTCTATTCAAATATCGAATTTTTTTATAACTTGATAAATAATTTTAGAATAAACAATAAAATATCTCCCATTGCATAGTGTCTCTGATGTAACAATTTTATTTTAAAAATTTAGAAAGATAATAAAACCAAAACAGTTGTCAAATATTTCTGAGATCAGTATTTATCAGCAAGGCTACCAACGAACAGAAAATGTTTGTTGGTGAGTGCAGCAAGGCTTTAAAATTAGCATTATTTTAAAAAACTTTGTATAGATTACGTGAGAGAACACAAAAAGTATACTTTTTAAGATTACTCTTGTATTTGTAGCTCTTTTGATCGCTGATTACACATTTTAAATCAGATTAGCATTATTTTATATCTCCACCTTTTTTCAACCATCTAGAAGGTTAAATACTTTACATGTTACTTAAAATCCGAGTCACATCTCAATTTCTTAATTTTTCAAGTCACTGATCAAAATTTCAGTATTAGCTTGACAATATCTTTATCTCCACTCCTATTTTATCAACTCTCCAGGTCAAAAAATTATATCTTTAATTACGAAGCTTACTCATATCTCAATTTCGTACATAATTAAATGATGTTAACGTATATAACTAAATAATAATAAACTAAATAAAACTAAACTTGATTTTATCAGCTTCTTCTATTAATTTAAATCATTCAATAACTTACCTCATATCTTCTTAAAAATAATTAGCACCACGTGTTTTGGCTTCAAAAAGACTCATCACTAGCGATCATGAAAGAGACAATGTGATGGCATAGCCAGATAAATTGTAGCTGTTTCTTTACTTACGGCATATACTTTATTATATCAAAACCACTTGTAAGTGGGCATACACGTGCACATACGCATACACCTATTTGTAGTAGCTGCATGCTTATCATCTAATACTTAAAAGTGATAGGAAAAAGGTAGGTGTAACCAAACTTGCGTGTAAAAAAAATTTTTACGTGTCAAGTAATTACATAGATAAACAGAAACTTTTCCCAAAAAAAAATTTGTCCAATACAATATACTCTTAATTCTGTTTTTCAAAGACAAAATTTTGTACCTTATTTCTTCCTGAAAAAGTTATTCTAACGAGTTCTTTTTTTTAATTTGTCCCAAAAAATTTTCATATTTAAATGATAATTTATTATACTTTTCTTTAGTTTTTTCAAAAGACATATTTTATCAATAAAATAGATTTATTAAACATCACGTTATATTTTGACATAATATCCTGCATTTCTAAAATTTTTCAGTAGTTTGTTGAGACGACCCAGTTACTGAAAAACTGTATTCTAAATTAGTTTTTTAATTTTTTTTCGCTTCATATCTGGACCTTTTCTCACGATTAAAAATATGGAATAAGTGACCAGAGTACAAGGTTAAATAAATACTTACAGAAAAGAGTATTATCTCTTAAACTCTATTTATTTAATACAATATAGCACGGCCTTTCTATAGTGCCACTCTGTAACCTTAGTATAAAATGATGTTAGCCGTAGCACGGGTACTATAGAACTGGCTTAGATGAACTGCGCATCTCGCTGACAGCTCACGTGATCACTGCGTGCAATAGCTGAGAGAGAAGAAAAGGAGAGAAACATCTGAGGAGTACTGGCAGCATTGATGGCAAAGCTTTTCAGTTCCACACTTATACATGTGCCAACAAACTTGTATTTTTCTGAGCATACGATCCTTTTCAGTTTGCTCTTTTTTTATCACTTCCTGAAATACGCAAGAACTTGGATGCTTTTCAGTGACAACAGTTGAAAACTGACTTTGTAAATTTAAACGCTTAGATACCTTAGTAAGTATGCCTACAACATATTAAATATTTAAACATAATTGTAAGAAAAAGAATGTAAAAGTGAGAAATAAGTTAATTTTTTGATGGAATAATAAAAAAACTTCTGGGTCCGGTTCAAGATTCTGATCTTAGAATTTTCTAAAGTAGAGCTTTGAGGTGCTTTTCCTTGGTCCTTTTTAAAATGGTGAAAGGCTTTGCAGCTTGCTTTTTTTTGAAATCAGATGCATGACTATGAACGAAGTCATCAGGGTCCTCACGAGCTTTTATTTTACCTGTATCCTCGTACGTAGTTACACTTGCAGCATATTCCAATTTATTCTGGTTATTCTTGTAAATTTGATCCTTGCGAGAATGCTTGTTATACTTGTTATACTTAAGAAGGGATAAGGGATTTGAATCGTTATACTTCTAGCTGAATATATTTCTTGTAATTGTAATCTTACTACATTCAAACGATATTTATCCTCATATTTATCATAATCGATTGGTGTCCAGGTAATATTAGATTTATCGTCCTCACAACGTTCATGGATTTATATTATTTATTTGGTTGAGAGGAAAAGAAATAAATTCATAATATTTAATAATTAAATGCATGGAATTAAGTAGGAAGCTATTCCAAGCTGAGGAGAATGAAGATAGTATACTAGGCGTGAAATGATGACTTATCTAAGTATTATCTGGATTGAACTTTATTTAAGTTAAGTAATGGATAAACAGCGTGTTCTGTTGAAGAGGCATGCATTTACCTCGTATAAATGATTATAAGAGACTGTAAAGTATATGCTAGTACGCCACAAATGGGTGGCTGGACGCAGGACGGACCGAAGTAGTTGGCGTAACCAGTGGCAACAGCACTGTCAAGACTTGTTACGTGAATAACAGCTGCATTTGCGGTTTTTATTTGTTACCTGTGTCCTGGGACGGTGGGGCTAAATCCACTTTCCCCCTAGTATAGCTCGCAAGGGACGAGCTGAACAAAACTGTCTTCTTTGGGATGGTCTGTTGTGGTCCAGACCTAGATGGTGGTGGCTGGACAGACGATATTTATTTCATATAAGCAGGCTGAGCTGATGGCAAAATGCTCGTGGATTCCAGTCGGAGAATAAACTCGGGCATCGTGGGTCGTAGCAAGTAGGTGGTTTTCGCTGATTATGGCACTGTTGAAGGTATTTAACAAGGCGTAGAATTGGTTCCAGCTGCGTCTACTGGTAAGTTGTCTACTTTCATTTAGGAAGGTGTTAGGGCATCAGTGGATACTGTAAATTCTTGGCCATTTATGTTGACGATATTCGTCCGGTCGTCTATGCGCCTAATAATTCGGTGAGGACCTGTGAAAGGTACCTGGAAAGGTCTTCTGATAGAGTCTATACATTTAAAAACGTGAGGTCATGTTTGGAAACTTTTGTGAAAGGACGGCGCGTTTTTAGCTGCATGTCTAGAAGCTGGTGCTGCTTTCACGGACTGAGTGGGGCTTCAGAGTTTCTCGACGAATGTTGCTGGGATAGCATCCAACTGGCTGTGGGTAATAAGAAGTTATCCTGGCATCCTCAGCGTGGGTACATACAACATCTTATCTAGAGATGCTTGCAAATCTTCTTTGTAGGTAGTTTGGAGGCTAAGCAAAACTAGATGCTGAACCTGGGGCTATAGCTTATCTGGTTGGAATATGAAAGATAACTTGATAGTTCAGTGATTGCGTTCAGTTATCCCATTCGATTGATAATACATTGAAGTGATGAGAATTCAGGAAATACCTGAAAGCTTAGTAAGCTTGGCAAAAAGAGCTGACTTAAACTGTGCACCTTACTCAGTGGTGATGGTAAGTGGAGTTCCATACAGGGAAGTCAATTAGTCGATGAGAGCTGTGGATACTATTAATGCTTTTTGGTTTGGAATGGGCACTGCTTCGGGCTGTCTGGTGAAGCGACTTATGATGGTGACACAGCATTGGATACCTTCGCATTGGAGCAAGTTTGCGTCCAACGGGTGATCTCTTTCCGTATTCTGGGCCAAACATTCTTAAAAGTGAAAAGACTTGTTATCACCTTGACGCTTGGATAAGAGAGATTGTAAAGAATCTTGAAGGCCTTGTGGCCCAATGTGGCAGGCCCATAAGCCATAGCTTTCTACCAAATCCATACAACAAACAAGGATATTACAAAGGCAGCTGTCACTACACCCTTTGGTTTGTATAAATTAACTTGGTCTCCGATGGGTCAGAAAAATGCAGCACAATCTCTCTAACGCACTGTTGACCATCTCCCTGGAGGCCTACCTTTCATAAGAGGCTATCCGGATAATATCATGATCACTTCTGACAATCACAAACAACATATAATACATCTGCAGTAGCTGTTTGAGGTCCTGCAGGTTGCCAAGCTGCGCATCAGCCCACACAAAAGCCTGCTAGGACAATAGCAAGCAATCTACTTGAAAAACTTGGTTTCTGTGAGCGGTTTCAAGCTCTCACAGCATAAGATCAAGGCCTTCACCAGACTTTCTTACCTGGAGAACTCCATGAAGCTCCATCGCTGCCTCAGACTTCTTAACTACTATTATAACTACGTGCCCATAACAGCAAGTATCCTAGCATTTTTGTACGATCTTTTAAAGGAGTTACCTCCCAAAAAGAAAATGGCCAACCTTACATAGACTTTGCAAGCAGATGCATCTTTCATGGCAACCAAACTCGCCATTGCTGATACAACGATGTATTTGCTATCAGAGCGTCCCTTAAACAGCAGAAAATAAATGTCAACTGGAAGCCTCTTGCTTTCTTCTCGAGGAAGCTCCCCAGCACCAAGAGATGCTACAGTGTCTACGATCAAGAGTTCCTCGCCATCTTTTCAACCATCAAGGACTTCAAGCGTATTCTGAAGTAAAGAGCCTTTACGGTCTATACAGACCAGAAGCCCCATCCACACAGCCAAACAGCTGTCTGATAAGGCTTCACCTTGAAAAATCTGCCACATGGAGTTTATCGTTCAACACAACACCAATCTTATTTACGTAAAGGAAGAAGACAAATCAGTTGCCAATGCACTCTCTTAGGTTTTGACTATCTCTATACCCACGGAACTAAACACAGAAACGATTACCAACGCTGAAGTTGATGAAAGGTAAAAGGATAAAGCTTGAGACAACGACAAAGTGAGTCGTTCAAGCTGGCCTTCAAGAATAAAGCAAGCTAAGTTTACTTTCATTCGTTAATAAAATTTTCTCGACTCGAAGAGGAGTCTTACGAACTCACTAACGACATTTTAGTAACGATGAGGAGGCTGTCGTCATGCGTGGTAAGCTTTATAAGAGACTTTTTTGAGCGACTTCAGGAGCATCTACGTAAAAGCGTCCGTTAACTTTGAAGGCCACGAGCATAAAGAAGGAAACGAAAAAAACGTTCAAGCTTACCAGCAATCAGACTCGGCGTTTTGAGCCAGATAGTTGGAGAAGGTGCACCAACACTTGCCAGAGTAAGTATGTTTGGAATTATCCGAGTCAACTGCCAAGTGTGCGTGCCCCTAATACTCCTGATTTCAATTTCTCCACTACACCGTTAAAATTCGCGTTACCCTGATAACGACAGCCTTCTCTTACAATATTCATTCTTTAGTGAACAGCATCACCTACTTTAAAAGCTAGAGGATTTAAGTGATAAATGTCAGATGTATGATGTAGAACAGATATGACAGTTGATTTGGTAATTCAAGGTGGGGGGATTAGTTCATGACACTTGCCTGTTAGAGACTGTTTTATTTTCTTAAGTTTATTTCTTAATTCGTGGTTAAATGCTTAGATACAAAAGCGTAATGCAGGGTCGTCAGTGGCCAGGATTTTCAGCCTTGGAATGAACACCTTCGCTCGTAATGTCTGCTAGTAAATGACTGATTTGGTTTAAAAGTGGCCGGCTATGTATAGTCTATTAGTAGATAATTTGTGGTCAAACTTTGCTTTTAAGCATTTGTTAAGAATAGTTTCAACAAAAATCAGTGATCAGTTTATGTTTGGGTACCCCAGTGAGAAGTTACACTTCTATGACAAATAATATATGAATTGTGACACCTTTAATAAAATGATTTCTTAAGCAACCCACTGCAATGTAAAAAAGGAAAAGTAGTTTGAATTTAAATAACGAGATTTAGTAATGAGGTGAAGTTTAAGTAAATGTTAAAATATGTATTAAATAAACAATAATAAAAAATAAGCATCGTTCACAAGACAAGTTCACATGAGGATGTGGCCTGACATGCTGCTGGCTTTGCAAGCTCTGGGAAGCACAAGGCTGTGCGCTTTTATTGAATCTGACGATGATTTTAAAACAACTTTCTACAGCCTACGCTAATAAAATCCCTTGCATGAAGCTCGCATCTATAACATACGCTTCCATACTCATTCCTAACCTCGTGATTTATACCGACAATACATGTATTGAGAAAAGCGTAGGAAGAAACATCATGTAGTACCGTTTTATTTTCCATAAAGTACTGTCGTACATTCTTGTTATACCAAAAATTAAATGAAAAAATAAATTACAAATCATACGATAACATGCAGAAATGGAATTTATATGTCGGGATTGCTCATAGCAAAGTTGGTAAGAGCCTTGAATAGTGAGCACAAGGTTGAAGGTTCAAGACTCTGTGAAAATAGTTTTTTTTTTTTTTTTGTATGAGAAACTTCTTATGTCGGGTCGTGAACAGCCACAAGAGAAATAACGCATCACGAAAATACGTAGCGACTGATCCTGTGGCCCAAGCTCCGTCTCTCTCTTATACGGCGATCGCCACTATCCTGTCTACTGCTCCGTCTCTTTTTCTCTCGCATGTACGCCACTTGCTCAGTTGCTCCCTTTCCCTTACGCTTTTACTGTACCTATATATGTAAACATATATCATACATATCTTTGTATGTTTATTTCTAGGCTACGACTTAACACTAAACGGATGCGTAATCTAACTTTCTCAGCTTTCGTTATACTAAGTTTAATAACATTTTAGTTTGTAGTTTTACTTCTTCTGGGGATCTTGAGACCCACATCTGTTTTTTGAAAGTTATATTTCTATAAGCGCGTAACGAAAAAAGCCTATGTGCGATGAATGTCCTAAAGGGACATTCACTGGTATGTTATACCCTATCAAAAAAAGCGATACTACCGCATAGTTTTTCTTAATTTTCTAGATACAATTATATTGTAGGTATTGAATATGGTCAAGGAATAAGTTTGGGAGCGTAAGTGTTAGATATAAGCGTGACGTTTAAGATGTCATCGGCGTTGGCAAAAGAAAGTTGTTTTCAAACCATCAGAAGATTCAAGAAAAATGGAGTCTTGAACTGGCCAGCCTACACATAATTTTTATTTTATTGTTCGTTAATTTATTGTGTATAATCGTTACCTCATTAAAATTATCGAAAATATACTTAATCAACGGAGGCATACTCATTCCTTAAGCAATTGCATAACCTTCGTACACACTATTGTTTCATAGAAAGTATTTTTATACTTATAATTATATAGTTTACCATAGAAATTTATAAAACTACAACTCATTACTTAGGTACCCAAACACCCACTGTCTACTGGTTTTTTTTTTTTTTAATGTCACGTCTAGTGACGTCTACCCACAGTCGATAACAAATACCATACGAGTATGTTAATCAAATTTACCTCTACTCCTTGACTCACCACAGATCCTACCCCCGATTATCAATCGAGTTAAGGGTTTAAATAAAACCGAGTCCAGCAAGGTCGTCCTCTTTACAGAAAGAACCACCGACCAATAAGAAAGAAGCTGGTATTAACTACAGCGAGTTACATTGTTAAACGTCCGTCTGGTTGTTTAAATTATCGTTTTAATCTTTGTGAATAATAAATCATGTTTTTCTAGCTATCCCATCAAGTTTTACATTTCTTATGATATATTGTCAGCTTATCACGCGATCTACTTCACTGGCCAACCCAAGAGAGCTGTCAGCCTCTAATCGTCCATTACTCGTAAACGTACTGGTAAATTACTTTTAATTCTTTTACTTCATTATAAACATTGCTAAATGCAAATGTATTTGCTGTCCACGCGATACCCACTGCATTAAAATTCTCGCCCGCTAAAGGAACGTCAAAGAGTCACCATGGAACGATTTGGGCTCGTCCTAAAAAAAAAAAAAAACAACTACCTCTTACATATTAACAATAGACAACCGCAATGCTGATGCACATGAAATTCCGCTATCACTTATAAGCATAGTTAAACCTACTTTAACAGCAAAAATACAACCAACTTTGTTAGATTGTTTCTTATTTACAAACGAGACAAAAGGACTTTCCCGACAGTATGAATCTCTCAAACACTTCCAAATTCAAGAAATTAGTCGTATCCTTATCAGGAATAATTGACCCAGAAAGCGACACAAGTGTCTATCAAGACGAGTTCATGATTATTATCTTGAAAGATTCACCTGCTTAAAACATAAGTCCCTTATAAATAAAAACCAACATTTACCAAAAAAATTATTCTCAAAATCATCAGAGCACCTTAAAATCATAATTCCAACAAGTTTACTTACAGTAATCACTCTAGTTTTTTTTAAAAGCACCCCTACCCAAATTATTAATAGCTTATATAACGTAAATAATTTAGCTCTGGCGGCCATTTGCTATCTTTTTATAAAGACTCAATTAATATGATACCTATACACAACGGGTCAAACATCTTGCTCTTAACCTTTTTAAGATTGCTGCATGAAAGCATGCCAAGTAATGTCGAAAATAAACGAACCCGATTCAGTAAAATTAATCGAAATGAAACTTTCAGGAACAGCATCACTCTTGTAACAAAAATGGCATCAAATAATGGGCAAACTAGCAGCATTAAACTTAAAAAAGAGCATTACTTTCTTCTCTAATGGAGTTAAGGGCACCACTCAAAAATTAAGTAAAGCATCTCTCCACGATGGTAAGAGACATCAGAAATCTTACACACAACTAACACAGAATAAGGTTAAATATTCTATAAGAGGGCTACACTGGATAAAACAGCACGTATAGGCCACGCGAACAACCTTAAAACTGCCACAACTCAGGCTATAGGAGTAAGAAAAGACTTTGCATGTTATAAGCCCAAGCATCTACAAAGAACAATAAAAATCATAACTAATCAACAATGTCAAGATGCACAAACAAATTTAATCTGAACTCCAGAAAAATGCCAAATTTGTGAAAAACGAGGGCCCACAGCAGGTGATTCCTGGTATTGCTATAATACTAGAAGAGCCCACACTTACAAAGCCACGAACATGTAAAAAAATACACCATCTACCACTTGAGGTCGCCCCAGCTACTCCCCTATGCTGTTATATACTCAGTCCATAAGAAAAGAAGTGTCATGGAGTCAACCATCATATAAAAATCTTGCCCCTACATATGAATCTAACAGTTATGTACCAAACCAATACTCGCAGAACAAACTTCAAACTTAATTTATAATGATATTAACATTAAAAAAACATGCAATTATTGCTAAAATTAGGTCGCTAAAAAAGCAAATATGAAAAAAGGCTACAACGATGAAATAAAGTAAGAGGCTTTGGGAAATGACTCAGGCTTCTTCCAATAAGAAAGCCTAGGAAAAACCAGCAATGTGACTTCAACATCTTTTTGAAACAGGCAATATTCAAAAAAACCATCTTACTAAATATCAAAATTCAAACACCTGCTGTAACAATCAAATTCAGTGGAATCGGTCGACCCTTGTCGTTCATTTCCGACACTGGGGCAAAAGCATCACTCATTGACAAATTCCTCAATCCACCTAACATCACAATATTTTTAGACACTATTCTGCACCTAAAAGGTGTTGCGTTGGCGCAACGTACTATTTGAGCCTAAGCTTTCGCTTAATAGCTCGGAACTCACACTGGGTGCTTAGGTGGGACGTGGTGTTAAAGGGGTAGTTCAACTTAACGACGTGGTACTCGAGAAAGGGCTACGACTGCTTTCACACGACTAAGACCGACTGCTGTGCAATATTCCGATGCACTTGCTCGCGGCTCTCTTTTACCAGGAGCGGTTTATATCTCGTTCGCGATCTAAAAACTGTTAGCACCGTCACGAGTAAGGGTATCTTACGTGGAAGAGGCGTGTTAACTCACGATCTGACTTTAACACACTAATATCGTGGTGAGTATTTGCTTTAATCTGATCGGTCCTTGTTATTCTGATGGTATTACTACCATGGAGAGCAATGGTATATGCATGCCACTGACGGGTGCCAATACTATGGCCAGTAATTGTGTTCGTGAAAAACACTTTATATTTTCCGGTGATCCACGGGTACCAATACTAGACGAGTAATGGCGTTTGCGCAAGAACACTTGATTTTTCCCGGTGATCCACGGGTGCTAACATTATAGCTAGTAATGGCGTTCACGCAAAAAAATAACACTTAATATTTCCCGGTGATCCATGGGTACCAATACTAGACAAGTAATGGCGTTGGCGCTAAAAAGAAATACTTGATAGGAAAAAAGAAACTTTAGAAATTTAGTAACTTTCCACTTACTTTTATTTAAAAGGAAAAAATTGGTACAGGCGTTGAACCAGCGTAGACAGAAACCACGCTCGAAGAAGATCAAGTGACAGTAGAGGCGGACTCTGGTTACTAGTTGATCGTTTGAGGGTGACAACAAAATTCGACTGTGTCCTCGCTTCGTAGTAGACTAGGTTGTAGCAGAAGCGGACTCTCACTACTTAGTCTACTTTAAAGGGTATCGTCAAATGTCGCGTGCTGAACTGAACTGCGACTGTACCTCACTTCGCAGTGGAGTGCGTTGTAGCAGAGGCGGACTCTTACTACTCAGTTCACTTTGAAGGGCTATCGTCGAGCCGAGTTGCATCGAGTCGAACTCCAAACTGCGAGCTGTAAACTGCGAACTGATTTTCCCCTGGGCCTCTGGGCCTTTTTATTGCGAGAAGCGGACCTTTGTCACGCGCTGGCTCGAAAAACGCAGAAAACTTACCGGGGAAAATTTTTAAGAAAAGACAATAGCCGAAAATCTAATTGGCTAGAACTGTTCTAGTTTAGCCACTCAAAAATTGGCACATCCCACATCCGGCTTATTCTTCTCTGTGCGTCAAGAGAAGGGAAGGTGATTCATTTACTCATGCCCTTCCTTTCTCTTTTACATAAAAAGTTACAAGATTTTATCATAACTTAATATTAACATGAAGATATGGTATTATTATTATTAACAAAAAGTAACTATTATTTACCCATTTGATCAAACCCATTACAAAAAGAGCGGTGAAAATCGCTTAATATTCAGGTTCGATTGAATAAATGTTTAGTACTTCGTGGTAATAATAATAGTCTTAGTAGTAGCTAATTTTAGATATTAATATCTATAATAATTGCTAGATTTTCCGCTGTTCACGTGATTAGACTAATACATAATCATGAATGTTTAATTAACAACAGCGGTTTCTTTGGTTAAAACACGTACATACATAGAAGCAGTAGTGGGGAGTTCGTCGCGAACTATTATATTGTTAACTTACTTAGATTTACCAATAGTTTCCATTGATTGTTAGTTGGAAATGTATTTCGAAATGTTAGTAGCATTTGGTCAACTATGATTTTCTCTGCTTGTCGTAGGAGAGAAAGTCGTCTCGGGGTGCCCTGAAGTTCCGTTACCCGTGTTGGGGCAAGAGTGTCGACTCTCTCTCGACATCTCTGTGTCAGGAAAAGAGGAAAGTGCCTTAACTTTTCCGTTTTTCTTTAAATTTTAAACAGTGACAGTTTTTAATAAGATTACAATTTGGGCCAGTGCAGTATGTTTATGAAATTGTTAACGCGATAAAAAAGGGTTGTACAGTAAACCATGAGCCTGCGAACATAAATGGTAAAAATTGGATAATTCTTTGAAAGTCAATAAGATTGCTTTTGTAGGTTTATGTCATATTTTTGGTGGCTAATGGTGTACAGGTATAATGCTGTGGCGTGTACAGTTTGTATTAGCCATATGTAATAATTTTAGCATTTGATAATATTCCTGCTTAGTCTATGGATCTTAACTCTAAGTTATTCTATTTTTTAACATTAAACTCGGTTTATATATACTAATATATAATATTTAACCTCAGCGCAGCTGTTCTTCGTTAACTTTTTGCATCTGTTAGTTCTTTGAAGATGTTTTATTATTGTACGCTTTGAAAAGTATTTCGTTTGATTTCTTTCCCGGTCAGCATGAGCTAGCGTACATGTATGTGAGTCATGCATGGTCGTCGTACCTTAGCTACGAGCAATCTTGTAGGTGATTCACCTCTTTGCAAATGCACATTGGCCCCTGCGTTTAGTGCTATAAAACTGGCACGGAAAGTTTCATAGAAAGGGGAAAAAAAAAATTAATGTGGATACACCGATGTTACAAAGGTATAACCAATAGAGAAATAAGAACCCAAGGGTAAATCGTTCTAAGCTTTCATGAATGGTTCTTTAAATTTTACATCATTACAGATTAATTCTCCATAGAAACCTACGGTCTAATAAGAAGCGAAGTATTTTGTACTTATCAAATACAAATTAATTACTATAAAAATGTAAAGAATATACGAATTGACGTAAAAGCAATTGAAACCAGAATAAATAATACAAAGTATTACCGCAAACAGTGTGAAATTTCCATCGCATGCGCAAGTATTCTATACAACTTCTTACGCATGAAAGAAACAGACCAGTCTCTCTTGAAACTTTCGAAAATTGCCCAACCCCAGCTTACTAGTAATCAGCAGATAAGAAATCCCTAATTATTAAAAATATTCAAGATCTAAAGTCATGAAATAAAAAATGACATTCCAAAAGCCAAAATCTGAAATCATGGAATTAAAAACGATATGGCAACAGCCGAAGTTTAAAATAATAAAATAAACTCAAACTTTAGTAATAAACTTCCAAATCTGCATTCTGAACAACTAAAATACAAACAACCTCAGCCCACAAATCCAAAAGTTGAAACTCAACAATTATCAAGTATCCATATTCAAAAATTTTAAAAAATTCAAATCCCGAGAGGAAATTTTGTGAAACTGCCCATAATTACAGAAGCATCAAAGCTAAAAATTATAACAACAACCAATGTGTGCAGTATTGTGAAACAAACGAACGATACTCGTAAAACTAACTCCTTGAAAGCCTTAGGAGCTTAGAAAATACATTTATATACAAAAATAAAGGCTACAACTACACGTAATACTCATACCCACTTTGAAAATATCTTAACACTAAGTAACAAGAAGGACTACAAATATTTCAAAAACAGATAGGCACATATCAAAAAAACTAGAATCCGCAGAAAATTACACAAGCGAAAAAACGCACCAATCGTTGCATAAAAATCTTAAATTACAAATAAAAGTCAAATGTACTCAAAACTAAAGAATGAAAAAATTGTTAAACACATAACTAATCTCGAACGAAGCTCCACGTAAGCATAAGATTCTAAATTTATTACGTCTCAAGCACATCTAACACAACAACCTTACAACCATAAAAAAGATAATAGAAGACTATGCTGACAGGTTTTACCTCAAAGTCAAAGTCAAAGAAATGCTTATGAACAAAGTTATGAAGCCTACCATTAGCACTTACGCGGCGCCTGTTTTCTGCGTGTGAAAGAAGCCAAGATTTGACGGACAAAATATTCTAGATAAAAATTAGTAACTCTAAATATTTCACCGTTTTCTATTTAAAAGCTGGTTATTACTTAATTAAAATGAGACAAGGAGACAGACATAAGACTGTTTTTATGTGTGATCTAGGGTTTTTTAACTTCAAAAGATTCCCTTTCAGATTGACAACTAGTGCACCAATATTTTCAGCACTCATAGCTGCCTTAATTTTGAACATTAAAGAAACAGCTTTCTTCTTCGACAACGTATGTGTTGACTCCCAAGAATTCGATAAACACTGTAAAATCATTGTTTGATTTCAAAAGCTACTAAGACCAGCAATTTTAGTCTTGCAGCCAAAAAAATGCTAATTTTCGAAACAAGTGATCAATTATCTTGATCACGTAGTTAGTCAAGAAGAGCTGAAACCCGACCTAAAAAAAAAGAAGCAGTTAAAGATTTTCTTTAACGAAAAAATTAAAAAAACAATTGACAATTTTAAGGACTAGTAGGCTACTACGGTAGATTTATAGAAAACTTTGTCAAAATAGCAAAACCTTTCCACATGCCATTAAAAAAAAAAAAGTTTTTATGGAACAAAGAAACTCAAACAGCATTTAAAATCCTAAGAGATGAGATATGCTCTCTCACAAATTTTGTCGACTCTGACTTTTAAAATATATTAATACTTTGAACAGACGTTCCAGGCTATGCTGTAGGAGTCGTAGTCTTTCAAAGAGAAATTAGAAAAGATAAGACCATTGCTTTCGTATTCTCTTTCTTGTCCAAAAGTAAAAGCAATTACTGTACGTTCTTCGAAAAAAGCCCAAGCCCTAATATATTGCACGAGAAATTCAGAGTATACCTATTCGAAAGAAAATTCATATAAGTGACCGACCATCAGCCCCTTGTATGGCTCAATTCGATGAAAGACCCATGCTTCCAGGTCACACACTGATTTTCAAATTGATATAATATACAAACCAGGCTTTTAGAACGTTAACGCAAATGGATTATCTAAAAAACCAATCGACGCTCACATTCTATCACTTACCTGCATAAAAGCAGAGCCAAAACAGCTGCAAAATATTGCAAGGGGGCACTTCTATCACCTAGAATTTATAATATACGCTTCACATTTATACTTATATTCTTCTATTTCTTATATTTTCTTGTGATAAAAAATCCATCCAATAGACAATTCAAGGGTACACTTTTTTTTTATGTATTTATGTATTTCATTTTATGAAAAATTACTATTTAAAACACAAAAGTTCAAATTTGAACGCCGCGCGCGGGGAATGTGCATCTAGTACGTTAAGGAAACGCTAGAGCATGTTTACCTAAAGAAGAAAAAACCTGCTACTAAAAAGAAGACAACGCAGGCATAAAAGGCGCTGGCACTCAATGTAAGGGAGTCCTCTTCCAGTGAACCTGGGACGCGGAGATCCGCGGTCATCCAGACCTACAACTCTCTTGTGCACCGGTACATTACCGTGACGAGGACAAGGTGAGAGAAGAAGACCAAGTACGAAGGCCAAGAGCTGAAAAGTAAGGTTGCAAACCACCTCTAAGTAACCCTTCCACTAACCGGTTCCTACTTGGACTTTCGGTGCTCGACCGCTTTAAGCATGGAGACGACGCATCCCCAAGTAGTCAAGGCACTAGAATTAGCGATCACGTTCTTAGGTGAAGTTCCTGGGTCGACGACTTGAGCAGTGCTCAAGATGCCCAAGGGTCGTGAGAACGACCTCACCCTACGTGACTTGGTAGGATAGATAGTAACCTAATATTAACCTTCCCTGGTTGTACTCAAAATTCGGTCTAGTTTAGCCTAATGTGTTTAAGTGGAGATCTCAAGGAGGGAAAATTTAAATTTGAATAGTTATTTATGTTAAATTTTCTATTTAATAAATGCGGATTAATTTTAAGTTAATTCTAGATTATCTAGTATATTATAGATTTTTTTTAGCATTATTTCCGTAAAGAATTGCGATTACTTAAATATAATTAATGCATATAGAAATAGAAGATACGATTACCTTAGAAATATATGAGTGAATAAATATAAGATTATGAAAAATAAATTGATTGAATGGATATAAGATAATTAAAAATAAATTGATTATACTTATTTAAGTAAACCCTCCCCTTCACGTATGATTGCGAGTTCCTTTTTTACAGTTTAAGATAAAAACTAGAATAATAGCCGTTGAGATATTTATGAAATTGTTTATATAAACTAAGAATATTGTCTGTACCCAAAAAAAGGCCGGAATAAATTAGAAAGATATTAAATAAGTTAAAAAATACATTAAATTCATTAACTTAAGATAATATTCAGGGAACGATGAGAATTTTAGAAAGTAATGATCAAAAAACAATTGCTGTATATTGTGTAGGAATTAATTGATTATTCAACAGATAAATTTTAAAACTTGCTAATAATCATTTCAAATATTTCATATAAACAGCGATCCAAGTTACTGCGCTCTTTTACACAGAGCAACGAACCTACTCACTGACATATAAACACTAACATTGTTTAAGTGTTGGTTCCTAATCTTAGAGTTTCCTCGGTACAGATAATATTCTTAGCCGATTGTTACCACCACTAATTAACCGGGGTTAAACTCACAGAGAGGAAAGTCGTAAATGGTACCCCTAGTGGGACTCGCAATCGTTAGAGGGAGTATTTAAATGGGTGCAAATAAAATTTATAGTCCACCCCACAATATGATGTGGATGCTAAAATCTTAGGCAAATAATAAGCTAACTGCGTACCCTGGGCTTCATTATCAGGCAATAGTGCGACGAACTATGGAGCTTGAAAGAGAAAATGCTACACAAAACCAACAACTACTAGAACTTGAAGCACAAATTACACACATATATTCTCTAGAGCCAGTCATAGATAATATTAACAGAAAAGGAAATAAATTAAACTTAGTCCAACAAAAAGACCTTACCCAAATAACTAACGAACTCAACAAATTTTATTTAACCAATTGTAATTTTAACAGATACTTTACCTTCCTTGATTCGGAAATTACACATATTTATAAAAAACTCCCGAATTATCGAGCACTACGAGATTTTCTAAACAAATTTGAATTAGTAGAGAATTGCAAAAGTGATTATAACGTCATAGAAAAGTTTAGTACCACTTTGCTTTATGTTATATTGTAAATAAACACATTATCAAATTTTATTAAACGTTTTTGTGTATTGTTCGTTCCTTTTAAAAATTGTTACAACACGATGAGGGGGCAATACTAAAGAAACACAACAAGTAACGGCTCAGATTTACGGGGAAAACGAATATAATTTAAGTGGAATTTTTCTATTATAGGAGTTACCTCATTTAAATACAGCGGGTGGAAATGATGAAAATATTTCCGAGGTCATAGGAGTCCAAAAGCAGCTGATGCCTGAAATTCTACCTCTCAACCCCAAGAATAATTCAAAACAAATCATCGACAAAGTAAAAAAAGTCATTACACAAACAAACACACTGAAAGAACAGTCAATGCGACTTATGCGTACGTACTATGCACTGGATACCCATTTAGAACGACTCACACAAACACAAAATCAAATACGGCACAACGTCAGGCAGAGTTCATTAGACAATCAGA
>NW_019384261.1:1343877-1359032 GCF_000648655.2 Copidosoma floridanum | reverse complement strand
AAACATTCTGTTCATAACATGAAGCTTTATTAAGCTTAATATCTTTTAGGAGCGTTTCCCTTACGTTTGCTTAAAAATTTTGTTCTCAATCAAATTTTTATAATGCTTTATTTCGGAATTTTTAAATACTTTTTTCTCATTCTTTCTCTCTTTTTCTCTTTCTGTTTAAATATTAAATATGCTATATAATTAACATTGCTTTGATTTATGCTGCTTGGTACTGCAAATGTTATTAATGTATGCAAAACCAACATTTATGTTAATTGTTTATAATTTCTAACTAATTTTGTATTCTGTTCTTCAATTAATCAACATGTAAATATTATTTCAAATTAAAAAAGCCATGTGATTATATTTCTGCTATTCAGGTCATACTACCCTTGGCATCAAATAAATTCAGTTGAAATTAAATTAAATTTCTCTTCTTTCACCTCTCTCTCTCTCTTTCCCTCTCTCTCTCTCTCTTTCTGTCTCTCTATGTCTTTCTCTCTCTTCCTCTCTCTCTTTCGATTTTTCTGGATCATTTTATTCTTTTATTTTTTTTTTATTTCTCTTTACTTGATTAACAGTCAAACGTTTCTTCAACACAAGTTCGAGACAGTTTTTATTTTTTATTTTTTACTCTACCTATTAGATACGCTGAGACTCTTTTTAATAATAACTTTTTTTTAAGGTATACGTACCTGCAGATATTATTAATGTGTTTATTAGTATTATGTTTTTTTTTTTAAATAGATTATACGTATCTTACTAATATATAAAGCAGAAGCGCTAAAACCGTTGTAATCGCTAACCGCGAAAACTACTGAACCGATTTCGTTGAAATTTTGCACACTGATTCATGATACATCCTAGATGGTTTTAGTATAGTTTTTATCTTAAAAAATTTAATAACAATAGCAATAAATGAGCTCAAAGTTTTGCAAAAATATGCCAGCTTTTCACTTTAGTTCAGTAAAATCCGCTAGGTGGCGTCGACATAAAATCGAAGCTACCTGCAACATAATTAAATAAGTGTGGTTATAATAGGCTGGTCTTACTAATATATAAAGCAGAAGCGCTAAAACCGTTGTAATCGCTAACCGCGAAAACTACTGAACCGATTTTGTTGAAATTTTGCACACTGATTCATGATACTTCCTAGATGGTTTTAGTATAGTTTTCATCTTAAGAAATTTAATAACAATAGCAATAAATGAGCTCAAAGTTTTGCAAAAATACGTCAGCTTTTCACTTTAGTTCAGTAAAATCCGCTAGGTGGCGTCGACATAAAATCGAAGCTACCTGCAACATAATTAAATAAGTGTGGTTATAATAGGCTGGAGCGTCTCCGTACTGTTGTAGTCGAGCTTCGGCATTTCAACGAGCTGTATAGAGAATGCTGATGATAGTCTTGCAGCTGGGTATCCCGGTTACGGACGACACTCTTCTCTAAGGGGGAAGGGACCTAGGTGTCCATTCACCCTGATTCTCGACGAGTGCGATCAAATAAAAAAAATTAATTCCAACCGATGCCGTCTCTGCCTCAATACCCGGAGACATATCTAGCCAGAGCACAATCTGCACCAACTCTTCATAGCAGTCCCACCATCCCACCTGGTGCAGTTAGAGAATTTGTGGCTACAAATGTAAGCAAGGGACAACAGCTCTGAGGGGCACGGGCAGCCACAACGGCTACCTTCTTGGTCGTCGCGTCCCCAACGCGCTTACCCACATGTTCCCGTCTAACGATGAGCGGTTGGTTATCCGGGGAACGACCCGAGACGAGATATTCTTTGGTCAGCAGCGTACCTTCCTCCATCACAGTCTCCGTACATCGAGACTCCCAGGGTAAGAATCAAGCAACCGTAGCCAGCTCTTCATCATCAGGAATAAGAATAGCCTGGAAGTTTCACCACTGGCGCTTTTTAGCGCCATTATAAGTATTTACGTTCCCTACTTAACCATCAATTTCATCGGTTCTTTTTAGGATCCACCTAAGTGTAAACTACCTTGCCAACAAATACATTTTTATTACCATTTCCGGAAGCGATTCGTCGACTAAAAGACTATATTAACTAAAGACGGGCACTATTAAACCAAGTCAGCCATTCACTAGCAGACGTCACCTGCGGAGTTGTTCTTCGCAAGGCTGGAAAACCCGGTGACCGACGACCCTATACTACCCTCTCGACTCTAAGCATTCAACCAGGAATCACTGATCCTCTCCAAGGTCTGCGTTGGGCAAACCTATAACAGCTATGAAGGAAAAAAAACTTGAGCCAACGGGACAGCCTCCACTGGACAAGTATCACTAACCAATCTCCCCATCTAAGATCACCAAAACAACTGAATCTGCAAATAAAAAAGGTGCTTTAGACACCAACGTCTTCGACGTTATACCGGGAGACGTTGGGAAAGAGCACTACAACTAGCCCCAAAGCTTCGGACTTTGTAATTTTTCTCCCAATCAGTCTGGGTCTTCAACAGCAGGCCAGAGAAGATCACCTTGAGGTATCCAGGCAGTCACAATTGCTGTTAACTGCAGTCAAGAAAGAGTTAACTTAAGAAGCTCACCGGTCTTTTTTAGGACCATCGGACGTCAAACTACCATGCCAACAAATATATTAGAACTTAAAAAAATTGACAGAAAACAGCTTTTAGGGGTCACAAATATTTTAAGCATGCCAAAAGTCGCAAGAGGGTGAATTGGAAGAAAAACTTAAAGTGTATCTAATAAATACAATTTTACTTAGGCGTCAAGAAACTGACGCAGAAAATTTTTCGAGATTGGAATAGCAGCGTCAAAATCGACAACTAAAGAGTCCATTACGTGAGAGATTAGCTTTTCATTGTACCCTCACAGCAATCTCTGAAATCTTTAAAAATCTAAAATCAGATTTTTTAATGAGTAGAAAATGTATTTGTGTTTTTGTGGCAATAAAAATGTAGGGTTCAAGGTTCAGGACTTTGTTGCTCTGGTAATAAAGTTGTGAGATATGAGAAAAAAAATTTTTTTTTAAAATTAATTTTTTGGGGGTTTAAAATCTTAACAGCTTTAAAAAATAGCCGTTTTCGTGAATTTCACGGGAGAAATTGTAAATCAACGGCTTCTTATGGCCACCGATTATTTTATGGCATCAAGAACGCACGGTACTTTTCAGCATAATAATTTTTTTGAATTCTTACACCTCATTATTTAACCAAATAAACTATATGGATTCCGAAAATATATGTCTTTCATAAGAAGATTTTTGTTCTGAGATGTATCAGGAATATGTGTAAAATTTCTAACTGAAAATGTTTCACATCACATGTCAACACACTACGGTGTTTTATTTAGTAATTCTCGGGCGAAGCCGAGACGGGGGGCTGCTAGTCAGTTATATTATAATGGTAGAAAGTGTGTGTATATAAGGTAAATTAAAGAAAAAATTTTATTGGAGTAAAGAAAATTCAAGCAGCAACAAGATGAACATCTTTCTTACTATCTCACCCAAAATTTTAAGTTTTAGAAGAAGTGTTAGGGAAAAAAGCCAATGTTCCTTTTCTGTCAACGCAACATATTTACCGCGTCGAGGGATCAGAAGAAAAAACTCCCTGCCACCTATTTTCTTTGCTTGAAAGAGAGCGAGAGAGACAAAGAGAAACCAGCAGTGCAAGAGTGCATAAGTATTAAAGACCTACTTACGCTGCACTTTCTTACTTTTTTCGAGATAAGTGAGGTTGTGAAAAAAAAATTCAACATGAAGTATGCGTCCAACTCGGTTATGACTATCAGTTGATCGTGTGATGCATGTAATCTCTTTCAGTAATATGCAACGTTGTTAATTTCTAACTTCAATCTCAATATAGAGACAATGATAAAATGATTGTTGGAAATTTTTTTTAAATCTAACATTTAACTTTTTAAGTAACCGATGCCCAGGAGTCTTGTTCCAATGAAAGTCCTGATCAAAATAATGTCATCCGAGATTTTCAAAGAAAAGCTTTGATAGTTATAAACGAGAAAGTTGTTCTTAAAAAATCTACTGAAAGTTATGACCATATAAACCAAGCATTTTTGAAGTCAAGGGATACTAGTTCTGCTTAATCATTTGAGAAATCTGTTTTTATTTCATTTGCTATTTTAATTTTGTTTTACAAGTAGCCCCCACTACCCTACGGAGCGTCTGGTCTATGCTGAAAAAATTACGCATAATATGCATGGCCTTGATATAATCAATATTTTAACTTGAAATGCATTCTGAAAAACAATGCTAAAGGTCACAGACTAAAAAAATCACTAACTTTTACTTGGGAGCAAAGAACAAGATTTTTCAAAAGATGCAAGTGACCATTTTCACTTGGGCACAAAGATACTTATGAATATGTGCATTTTACTTCTTTCTTTGATGTTTATTTAGTTTTTCTGCTTAATTTTTGTATTAAAACGTATTTCATCACATTTTACAGATTCTACTCATGTTTGGAATTAGTGGAGCCATAATTTGTGCTGATCTGACAAACTTGAAGTTTTCACAAGTTAAAGAGAAAAAAAATTCTCTTCTCGTTTTCATCACTGGAACAAAAACGTACTTTGATAAAACTTTCTTTATTGGATTTTTTTATTAAAAAAAAAAGGATTCTATCACATTAAGACTAGCAGAATAATTTACTGACAAATTTTTCATTCAGCATATCAATGGTAAAATGTTAGCATAAAGTTATGGGTAGAAACTAGGTCAACGCCTTTTTTCATTGCAACTTATTTGAGACTACCAAATCAATAAAAATACACCAGTCACTGTCACTGAACGATTGCGACAATATCTTTATATAATTAAGGTGCTAGTAGGTCAATGATAAAGCGATAAGAAGGTTAGAAATCTGACTCTGTTGCTGCTGGATATATTGCTTAGTCAAATAGTAATACCTTCCGAGGTATCACTTATAAAATAAGACCGCTGCTTTTGTTGCTAGGCCATCAACGAGGTAAGATAGCTCTTTAAAAAAAATTAAGACATTGACGTTGCTCTACTGAAAGTAACTGAAAAAGATTTTAGTCAGTTGTTTCAGGAGAAATTATTAAATCTAAAGCATTAACATTCTTTTAATTTTACAAATGAAAGTGACGAGTCCATCTTCAGTACGAGAAATTTAAATAGTAACATTTTCTGTGAAATTTACACTAAAGAATCACCCATCAATATTAATTTTCATAAAATGTATAAGAGACAACAAATTGAAGCCAAAAAAGCTATTTCGCTTTATGAAATTCAAAATTAATATCACCAACCAACATCTCATTTAATAATATTACTGCATAAAAAATAGTAATTCAAAAAATAAAGCTTGCTCTGCATGGAAACGAAAATGTTAACCAATGTGATAAAGAAAGAAATGTGACTGTTCAAAATTGTTTAATTAATAGCAATACTATTTATTATAACTACTGTAAAAATTATTAATGATGTCCTAATATAACTGTAAATAATATTATAGTATCATTCAATTAAGTTAATTTTTATGATAGTAATAAACACAGATAAGAAAAAAATTATAGTAACGTATAATAAAATTTAACGAACTTTCAAAAAAATTAAGTTGTTCTGGCTAACTTGTTTTACTTTTTGAGCCTGTTATCATCCACTAATCAACGACCCTCACTTGGCTCAGGTTCTACATATTGTCAGATGATACATGCCTTTCATTTTTTCCCTAAACATAATCCATCGCTACTAAAGCTAATTATTTTTTTATGGCAAATGAACAACGAATTTTCAGCTGAAGCAGTCCAAAAAAAAGTATGAATTATACGGGAGGTCCCTTGATAATGTGTTCCAGCGGTTTTTCCCTTCACCACTGGGAGAGGATTATCAAGCTTCGTCCTTTGAAATGAAATGTACTATTTTTTAACAATTAGAAATAAAGACAACCTAATAAGAAAGTCAGAAGAAAAACAGCACAAAAAGAAAAAAAAGAAACGTAAGACTTATATGGACAGTTAAAAAAAAGTGTCTGGAGGTGTTATAAAAAAAAAAAAAAAAAAAAATATTAACAGCAACTTTAGAAATTATTGAGGCAGATAAAAAAAGTATTCTTACCCAAAGATATTGAGTCTAGCTAATGTTCAACTTAACGATTGGATACAAAAGTAATAAAGTATGGTTGTTCTGGCAAGGAAGATAAAAAATCATAGTTAACAAAACAAAAAAAGTAACTAAATGAAAATTTGTTTACATGATGATAAAAAACCTTCAGAGAAAAGTTGTATAATAGAGAAACAATTAATTTTAGTATAATATTAAGTAATTATATAAATAATGTAAATTTTTATGTGGATTTTGCAACAACGCAGATACTTGTGTACGATAAAATATTTTGAACGTAAGGAAACATCATGGTAGAAGTTACTTAAAGCGCATGGTTAAGTATAATTCCAACAAAAACAAAAAGCAAATAGTTTTTGCAGTTAAAAATTCTTAAAATTATATGAGCTCTTAATGTCTAAAACCAACACAAAATAAGCAGAGTAGGTCAGCTACGTAATTCCAACATTTATTAAATAGCAAAAGTTATACGTTTGGCACGGAGTACGACCAGCTGTAAGGCTTGGGAACAAATATCGGACGGAAACAACTCTTGAAAAACTTTTTCAAAAATTGTACTGACCAGAAATTCGAACCCACGTCCCATTTAAGCAGCCGTATCTCCACTGACCATGACTTGCGGAGTAGCCAGTGAGCTATGACTGCTGTAATCAAAACATTCTGTTCATAACATGAAATGTATTGGTACTGAAATTTATAGGAACTGCAATATTCCATCCCAACTCATGATACGTGTTAACTATGAATAACCAATTTTAAGCACATATTCTAAGACAATATATTCTATTAAATAAAATTTAAAAGTACACATGGTGGAGGGTATTGCAAAAGAAAGAAAAAGAGGTAGTGTAGAACTTAAAGTTGTAGATATGAAAAAAGAATAAATTGTAAGATGGAAAAAGAGATAATTTTTAAAAATATAAAGTAGCATGACATAAATTAGGATCTAATTTTTTTAACACTTCATTTTTATAAGTCACTGGAAAAATACATGACACAACTGTATAACTTCTTGTCCTATAATTACCATACTCTAGTAAGGACCACTGCTCATTTTTTTCATTTGATATTCTATTAGCTCATCAGCAAATCTTATGTAAAGTTGCCTGAAAGAAAGTTACGTCTTATTTTTATGTTATGAACTATTGTTCGTTTACTGCTAAATCTATGTGTAGATTATACGATAGAAAAGACCTTATTTTATATGTGTCACATTAATAACGTCAGCATTAAATCATGAAATAAATAATAATAATTATATGATTTTAAGAATCGTACAAAATTCAATATGCGTGTAAGAACTACTGCCGTATGATTTTTTCCGGAATCACCGCAATCACAACAGTAACTGAAATAAGAAGTTGGTAATCTTTTCTTCAGGAATGACTGCTTTGCTTAGCAATTTATACTTTTTATATTTATTTTTTCAAAGATATTTGAAAAGACAGAATGAATAACTAAGGAGTATGTTACCATATTCTTTCACAAATATTTTTATTACGTGAATGCTTGTGCTTAGAGCACTAAGGATTGATTACAATCTAAATTAAGAAAATGTTAACTGTTAAGTGAATTGCGTAGTGCGTACAAGTATAATAATAAGAATCATTGAAACTTATTATTTAAATAATCGTTGAACAAGCGATAATGAAATATAATGTCGTACTTGTATATTGCTATTAAGATAAATGTATGTGAAATTTCAAGTGCCTGGAGCCATATGTAAGAAACTTCTGAATTATAAGAAAAATTAAACTCAAACTGATCATAAAATCAGACTGTGTGTATGTAATAAATTTCACAAAAATTTTGTTTTCTACATGACGAAATTATGTATTGGAAAAGGCAATATAGTGAAACATGTTAATATTATCTTGAAACTTTCTGCAAGTAATAACTTTCTCTTATAGTACAGATTTTGAACTATGAGCTAGCCATAATGCAAAGATAAGAACATAACATTTTTGCCGATGCCATTATTATTTAACATTTTAATTGCTTATTCAAGTGCCCAGTAAGCGCTCTGGATCAAAAGGTGATGGGTGCTTGCGTTATTATTAAACGCTTTAATTATATATAGAGTGGCCAGTCCACGCGCTGGATCATTTGGTGATAGATGCTTGCGTTATTATTTAACACTTTAGTTACTTATTAGAGTGGCCAATACGACAATTTTCGCAGTACCTATACTTTTCATTTTTTTATTTTATACATAGGTTTAAATATAATTTTTTTTTAAGCTTCAATTACGACATCTAAGAAAACTTTTTTTTACTTAAGGATACTTTTAATACGACTGCTCTCTAAATGCAAAAATTAAAAACAACAGTAATGCATTTTCTTCCCTACTTTTAATGTTACGGAGGTTTATTCATGAGCTCATGAGATCCTCTTTTTATGTCTAATGTTACGATGCATGTTGCATACATGGTCTAAATGGCCAAAAATTCTAAATGAATAACTCATACATTTCAATACAACTACAAGCAGGGCAGGAAAGTAAGTAAATGGCAGAGAAAATGAAAGTTATGTTTGAGGTACTGCAAGAAAAGTGTAATAAGATAAGAAAATAAAGTGTTGAGTTAACGGCAAGTACATTATTGCATTAAAATTTATTCAATAGGACCGTTTAATTCCAATTCAATTCATATTTATTTTTCGTAACATAGCAAAAAAGAAGAAAGTTTTGTCACTACTTGTAAAGTTAGGGGTACAACCAAATTTCAAGTTTGGCCACCTCTTGCCACCAAATTTGGAAAGACTGTTTATCTGCAATTAATTTTTGTGTGCTGCAACTCATTAATTAAAAAGGAATTTCCAGATGTTGTAGATTGATTTATTAAAATTAAGTTTAAAAATACGTCTACAATAGCCTGAAACGTTTTTAAAGCCAATATTTTGAAGGGCCGTGTCTTACACTTATTAATTTTCTACATGATTAGTACAAGATCGATCTGGGCTTACGAAAATTTTGTTTGATTTTTTTTTTTATTACAAATTTTTTCCTCGATATGTTTTTTTGTGTCTTTTACCCGTTTCTCGTGAAACGCGAAAACTGGTTTGAGCTCTTTTTGATATAACATGTTATCATTTTTCTATCCTACTCGTAATTACGTTTATTTCTAAAATTTTACTTGTAATTTCGTTATTTAACAAAAACGCTTTAAGTCCTACGTTCGCTGTTTTTAATTTATATTCGCTTACTCTATTCAACTATTATGCACAGTACCACAGTTAGTTTCCATCCTTGCATTGTTATAGTTAATAATTTTGCCTAACAGACTTTACCTAAAAGCTGCACCTTAAATAAACTATTTAATGCTTTCTAAATATTTTTGTCAAATAGCAGCCTAATAATTCAATATGAGTGCTTATCGTAAATTATCCATATAATAAAAAAGAGTTCAAAGTTTAACTACCAGCGTTCACGCAGCAGTGTGTGTCAGGGAGGATTCCTTACACCATAGCAAAATAATATCAATTAAATGCTAACTGTTGGACTGAAATATGAGACGAAAGAGAAATTTGTATTTTTCCCCAAGTAATATTAAAAATGGAAAAAAAGGTTATGTCTCGACAGATACGAGAAGACATTTATTTTCTATCTTTTAAGTAGAATGTAATATATAATACTGAAAAGCTATGCTGGAACCCTGCTCTTCGAAATTTAGTGTAGCTACAGTTATCAGTATGGACAAATTTTTTGTATCTTTCTAACATTTTCCACCAATAACTAAAAATTAAAAATTTCAGAATACACTAAAAAACTTACTAAAGTAAGCAAGAACTGCAACTATAGAAAAAAAATGTTTAAGTACTCAAAATTGATTTACTCAGCTTTATTTTAAGTTCTACCTTTCTTTTGGAAGCGTTTTAAATTTAAATTGTGTTACCTTGCTGAGGTAATCGGTTCACTGTATGCGTAAATAACGGAGCAAAGATTTAATAATAAAATTTTATCTATTTCTTATCACTCTTCCACGAAAACTTAAAAAACGTAACATTAATTTTATCATGTAAAATACCAAAAACTATGCTAATGTCATTTGAAGCAGACTTAAAATTTATTTCACACCCAACAATTGACTTAAACAAAAGGATGCCCGTACACAAAATTAATACCTGCTGCAACTTTGCCGATCTTGCTGACAATAACGTTTTTCAGAAACCAAAGTCATTTATATATCCAATACACATTTTTTGGAAAAAAAATATTGGCAGAGGTTATGACAGATATGGTTTTTAAGTGGGGGAGCTAGTTTTTTGACGAGTCATTTTTTGATAGTAAATATATTGTGATCTTGCTGTTAATAGCAGCGTTCTTAACAACTTTTAATTTTTTTACTTATTAGATTTCATTGTAGCTTAAGGCTCTACAAATCATTAGACTTTTGTAATTCCTAAAGGGCTGTGGCTGGTCTTAGTTTTGACCATCCTTGCGCCTCAGCTTTTGATCTTCATTGATTTATTCTCACTTTTAAGTTTGATAATGAAATGTAAGTAGAATGTGAGGACCTCTATTAAAAATTATGTAACATCTTTATGGCAAAATGTTAACGCTAACAAAATAATTTATTTCAAAAAAGTTTTTTGTTAGTTTTTTGACTGAAAGTATGGAATTACACCCTACTAGAAAATTTCAGATGAGAACTATCTAGAGATCTTAACTTATGCAAGATTAAATTTGAAATTATAATAAAATAACATTAAAGAATATGTCTTTCATGATTGGTTATACCTTCCAATTTAAATTTTAGATGAATTTTTTTTATCTAGAATTTTTTTATTGTTTAGGTCTGTAGGAAAATAACTAACTTTTCTTTGTTATTCTAAGAAATGTTACAACTTATGATATGGTGGAAAATAGTTAAGTAATAGTTATTTCTTACATTCCTCTGATCACGGTAGTATGTACAAAGTGACAGTGTAGGTCTCATTTCTTACAAGTGTTTTGAAAAAAAAAGAATATATATATTTTGGTCACTTGTATCGTACAGATCTTAGAATTACCAACAATTAATTTCCTGTAAGCTTATACCTTCTTTTCTTTCTTTCATAATTTTTTTCTTCCTCAAAAAAATGAGGAATTGACTTCTGTCCGTAAGACTTGTGTACATTATTTACCCTAGATTGTAAAAATGTATATCACGTGGCTTGGTAGGATTCTTATAGTTACAACCCAGAAATTCAAGATATTATACTTGAAAAAAAAAAATAATAATTGACCGCAAACGCATTTATTCATGCCAAGGGTTGATCATCGGAATGGAAAAACACCAAATAATACATAATTAAAGTATACAACCAGCACATGTGTCAAACAAAGGTTATACAATATGGAAGTACCAGCAGACATAAATCACATGAAACTAGTATTTGGGCGCAATTCAATACTATTGGTAAAATTGGTGCATGCTCACAATATTTAACGATATAGAATACCGTGCACTCACGAGAATACTGTAGCGACATGCCTGTTCCAGGTAAGATTATCGGTAAAAAGAGCGATAATGTTGCCTTGTCTACACACTTCAACTACTGCTAGGTACCAAAAAACTGGACCTTGTTCCTACTAAAATCCAAGCCATGTTTCCCGTCTGAGTCACCACACCACCAAAGTCCTGCTTCAATAAGTGAATGACGGGATGCGCGTCAAACGGAGTGCATTGAATGTAGCACTGCAAGTTGTCTGCAAAACGCAAGCCCACACTCTGATTCAGCACTGACAACACAAAGTTAATGAAAAGAAAACAATACGTCCCGTGGACGATACTTGCAGTATCTTGGAACTGCGAGGCAAAAAGACCATAGAACCTCTGTTTAAATCCAGTACCACCAGAGGTCGACGTGACAAGTTGAAGTAAAACCATCTAATAGCATTAGCAGAGAAACCCAAACTGCCTTGGGTATCCAAGAGTTAGGCATGATTAAGTAAATCAAATTTCCTTTAAAATATGAATAATACAAGAATAGTTTTCATTCTGCGCTCCATACTCAAATAGACATCCTTGGTAATCATTGGAAGCGCCAAGTGCATACTGTAATAGCTTTTAAAGCCAGACTGCATCAGTACCAGTAAATTTTGTTTCTTTTAGTATGAGAAAGCTCTCTGCACAACTATTACATCAAATATCTTCGTGAAATCGCCTAACTAAGCAACGGGTCTTACATAGTTAGGGCTAGCTGACCACGAAATCTTTGTGAAAGGGACAATGACCAACTTTTTCTATTCAGTTGTTTACTTACATGTAGGAAAAATTTGGTTAAAAAATAACATTAGAAAGAGAACTTTCGATTAAAAAAGTAAAATAGTAACATACATCAAATTTACGGCCTTGAGTGCTCGCTGTACAAGTGGCTATGGTCTGATAAATCCCCAAAGAGGATACGGGTTGAGAGAAAAAACTTGCCTTATTGGCCAGAAAAGCAACCACAAATCAGAGAGAAAGAGAAAGGGTGAGAAAAAGAAAAAGAGAGAAAAAAAGATAGAGAGAAAAAAAGTGAATGCAAAGTGTCATTAAAAAATTTAAAATATAGAACTAAAAAAATGAACGGTACCTATACACTTTATTTAAAATTTATAAAAATAATCTAGATGTATTAAAAGTATTTGCTTTCTCATTAGCTATTATTGTACTGAAATTATTTTGTTGCACTTTTAACTTCTCAGCTGTCGTTAATACAGTTGGTTGACTTAAAAAAAATTAGGTGATAGTAACATTTTAGTTTTAGGTTTCTGACGTTTATTTTTTAACCGTTGCTGTTCGTTATGTTCTAACAATTTGTTTTATTATTCTCAAGAAAATCACTATGTATTTTTTGTAATTAATGCATTACAAAATAGCCGCATTAAGTTGGATAATTCTGCTTTCTTTACACCAACATTTTACAGTGTTATAGTACGAGTATTTCAGACTTTGTTGGGAGCAGGAGTCATCGAAATTATACACATAAAAAAATTACTTCAAAACCCTACAACTTGATTAAAAAAATAACTTTTAAAACTTACTAGTTTGTATCATCCCATAATATAATATTAAGACCGTAGGAAAAAAAGCAAACCTGCGAACGTTTTAATGGTGCAAGCAACTCTGGTAAAAGTTGATGAATCATTCATGAGAGACACATGAGACCAATGCAAGTAAGTGACCCAACACGCGGCGTTAATATATCCACCTGTAAATGCGGACAACATGTGTGCAAAAAATTTTCATGGCAGTAGTATTAAGCTCTGGTATATAAGACTATGCTCACTAATTTATGTCACCCAATTCCATAAAAAAAACTTTCGAAGCACGCTCCTAAAACCAGGCTTATTTTATATTATGTAGATGGGAAGTATAGATATGATTTAAATATGTTGATCACAGAAAAAAAAGTAGCACCTCCACTGACACCTGTGTTCAAAGTTTCTCCTTACTGTGTATGACATAATAAGTAAAATGAGCCTAATGACACGAGTGTGCTTAAAAAAAACTCTTTTTTTTAAATGGGGGGAGGGTATAAAAGTTCCATATGTATACATAAGTTTATTCTAATTAGTGTATCTATACATACATATATACATACATATACATACGTATATATGTACATTGACTATGTTGGAGCTATAGTACCGTAACCCCAATATTGTACACCGGAGCAACAACCATGTACGTAGCAGCACGACCGATTGTACTCGGTAACCACAAAAACTACGCAACCGATCTTGATGAAGTCTTGCATACGGATTTTTGACATTCCTAAATGGTTTTTATATAGTTTTTATCTTAAAAAAATCAAAATCACTGGATAAGTTTTGCAAAAATGCGGGAGCGTTCAGTAGGACACGCTAGGTGGCGTAGAAGTAACACCGAAGCTACCTGCAATAAAAGTAAGTGGGTCTAGTTATGATATGCACGAGCACATTGCCAATTTTCGGAATTGTTCACCGACAGTGCATCAAAAATAGAGTCGTGAGTCGTGCAGCTGAGTATCCTCCCATAGACAAGCAAATTACGTCAAATCCTATCATGAATCACTAAGACCAACGACTGCCGTGAATAAAAGGCGTTTTGAGCGCCGAAGTCTAGAGCCTTATATCAGAAGACGTCGTCCAGTCAGAGTACAATCTGCTGCAACACAGGATATTACGAAAGTTTTTCCAACCAACTTGGTACTATCAGGGAAGATTTTGCTACAACAGAAAACTAGAGAAAATAACCCTCAGGCTTTCAGGCAGCTACATCCGATTGAAATTTAATCAACCTCTTTCTTAGTGGTTTGTCCCAACGGCATACCCATTGAGAGGTCATTCTCTAGGTCTACTTTCTCGACTACTGGAGAAAGGTTGGTCATATGGGGGACGATCTGAAGAGAAGATAGTCTTCAGCCAGCAGCGTACTACCCTTTAGCACGGTCTCCATATGCAGAGACTCTGAGGGTAAGGTTCAAGCGACCTACAAGTAGCTCTCCATCATCAAGAATAATAATGAGGAATGACTAACCGTATTACCACTGGCTTTTTGAAGACAGACAAAAGTATTTACGTTTCTCCTTTAATCTCGTTGGTTTTTTTAGGGCCATCAAACGCTACACTACGTTGCCAATAATTATATGCTTGAAAACCATTTTCGGCAAAAATTTGTCTATTAAAAGACAATATAAAGCTGGACACTGGAAATCCAAGTCGGTCATTCTCTGACAAACGTCATGACCAGAGTTTTTCGCTGCAAGGCTGGATTCTCTGACTACTTACAACCCTGCATTACCCACTTAACTTTAAGTATTATATTAGTAATCAACATCGTAAGGGAATTAAAACTACAAACCACTGTTCTGTATTTATGCACGACGTTCTCACGAAGTTCAACCATCGTGAGTACTGAACTATTTAAAAAACATTGTTTTTATTCGTTTTGCAAGTTTTTGTTTAGTGAACTACATAAATGCAGTACTAACGTTTATAGAGCTTCGTTCCCCCTACGGGTCTGGTGACCCCCTTGTTACCTGAGAAATTGTGTTTTTATACTCATGTCATGTTTAAAGAACTTCGTTCTTACCGTGGGTCCCATGACCCATTTATCCCCCCTGGTTTGTTGTTTT
>NW_019384261.1:1290414-1339191 GCF_000648655.2 Copidosoma floridanum | reverse complement strand
AAAAAAAATAGCCTGTCAAAGTTAAAGATCTAAGCTTTCGAATAATATCATGGATAATTATGTAGGTCATATATAATAAATTTGCCAAGTGATTAAAAATTTTTTTTTAGTAGGTTATCTTCGACTAAGAATTAAATCAGCTCGTAGTAAAAAAAAAAGCTTTTAGTCCGGTAAATTTGTTTGGATGGAGAAACTATTGATGTTGTATATGTATATTAAAGAGGATTCAGCTAAAAATATGTTTTTATTTTTAAATATTTGCATGCCCATTTTATCGGCTATGCCCACCTCCACCCCACGTTCCCCTACATGTTATAATAAATTTATCATCTATCAAGAACTTAGTCTTTCATTTTAATTAATGTCCTCACTCAGGTTTTACTAAAAAAAGTTTTAAGATTGTTAACTCACTTTTAATTTTCGATTTTTTTATGAGACATATACATTTTAGGTTTTTCATTTTTTAAAAAATTTCTTAAAATTATTAAATGATATTTATAACAATAAAAAGTCCACGCATGTATGTCAAAATAATTCTTTTTCATAGTCATGCTTTTGTTAAAGATTTTAAGATTTAAACAAATATTTTAAAATAATATACTATAAAATATTTCGATGTCTGTTGTAACTAATCATTGATATGTATTAAATTTTGGTAGCTAAGTACAAATATTCATACCGTATGAGTTCAAAAATTTCTGGTTTTTCTCGTTCTCTGTGTTTCATTCTCTCTTTCATTGCTGTTATTATACTGTTAGCTTTGTCTTCTGCTCCATGTTTAGAACTTTTTTCTGCAGCTCCTAGAAAATAGTTTTAGTTAACATTTAATATACACTTTTCATTTTAATAAATCTCACGTAAAACTAGTAAAGCATTTACCCAAGTGTCTATAAAATAGTAAGTATATTTGATGTAGATATGTCAAGAGAAATATGTATATACATGAATAGATAAAGTACCAAACATTGAGAAAAATAATTAAAAGTATGTTATGACTGGACTCGATTAAAGTATGGTCTTAACTGTTTTATCTTAATGTTATTCGTGGATCTCTTAGAATTTAGCTCGTTAAATTTATTTGTTTTTTTTTAGTCAAGTCAAAATTATTATTTGAAAAATACTAATAATTTGATCAATGTTTAATTCTCAATTTTCTTACTAAAACAATTCAAAACAAGTATTCTCTTAAATACAGTCCATTCAGATCACCTTATAGATTTTGATATAAATCATATTACTAATGAAAAACTAACATCTATCACTGACTGTTGTTACTGCTGCTTCGAAGTTCCCTTAGCTGCTTCGTGCAGTAATTCTCAGTAATTACTTATACTGCACTGATAAGTTTGTGGCCTATAAGAGGTTGCGTTTTCTGCCTTCTCTGCTATCACCGGAGCCACTTTTGGTGGGCCTCTTTCGTTGTACCTCGCTCCTTACCGTAGTCTGATATTATTCATATTCTTGAACTGTACCCAAGTTGCCTCAGCCAGCACATTATGCCTTACGTATATAAGGTACTCGTGAGTCACGAGAGTCAAAAGTAGACTAAAACTTTAGAGGACGAGTAATTTTTCCTCTTGATGGAGAGTTTTTATAGCGTCAGAGCGAGTAAAAAAGGCTTTTGGTTGAATTAGTTTAACCAATGAGCGATAGTCTTGCAAATTGCGTTGACAGCAAAACAGTAGGCTTGCACTATGATATTACATGTTATGATTTTATATATAAAGAAGTGTTGATACAACAGTACTAATCGCATTTTTCTGACAAGTGTGATTGAGTTTTTTTGGGTCAGTGATGATGAAAGCTTGTATCAGCAATATAAGAACCCAAATACGAGTTTAATTGTGACAGTGAGTTTACAAATTTTTAAATTAATTAGTCTGGGAATTTTACAATCAACTTTGAATGCAGTGAAATTGTATGTTAACTGCAAATTTTAAAATCAGTGTTATTAGAAGTGGACAATCTATGCGCAAGTAAGCTACTCATTTATATATACAGTACGATTGACTTATTTATACATACAAAACGTTTACAATACATACGAGCGTTCTTACGAAGAGGCTTGGAGTACCATATGTCAGCATATTATTGAAAATTTACCCTAAATCTATTACACACACATATAAATTACGTATGAGTTCCTCTTGTCATATGAGCTTGCTTTATATTCACAATACATTTTATCTCGATTTGACGGACTGATAGCTTCTAGTTATCATATAATTCGCATTAACTCGGGATGTATCAATATGACTAACAAAGTTAAAGTCTCGTGTGGATCTCAGAACCCTGGCAGAAGCAAAGCTTTCAGCTCTAATGTTATTTAACTTGGTTGAACATAAATTGAGAAAATGAGAGTACACCCATTTTTAATAAGTCCCTAATAATCTGATATTTAAATTGTAAAACAGACATTATGATACTAGTCCGTGGAAAAGGCAAATAATGCTCGCATGTCAGTTCGTATACTAGTGCCAGTGAGTGTGCAAAGCAAGGAGACGCGTGTGTCAGTCACATATAACCTCTTGTACGTGTGGTGTATACAACCTTCAGACGCAGCGTGCGTGGAAGACGAAATTAAGAGCCATCTTATGTGCCTCTGCAAAGGCTCTGATGTACACATGCACTCGCACGAGCGCGCAGAATGGGCTGTGAGTTGCATGTGTAAATAGAGGTCGTTAATGCCATAAGAGATGGCTTATCATGAAGTCCTCGCGCATGACCACTTAGAAGTTTTATTATTTTTACGTATTCAAGTAGACGCGTGCATAAAAAACGTATACTTATATATACTACTTGTTACACGTGATTCGCGCATTTAAAGTATTTTCATAATGTAATAATTTATGTACGAAGTGTTAATCGTATGATGCAAAACGTAACAAAAATTTTGACCATACTGCCTCGAAAAAAGGTTTTTTTTAAGCAGTTACGTGGGACAAAAATTGCATTCATTTAAAATTACTATTCGTGTCTTTAATTTGACATCATATATGTAGAATCAATTCTTGTTGGAATCATCGTATCCAACAGATAAGAATTTTTTTAAATTTTGGCTACCATAAATGTAAACTAATAAACCTTAGTTATCTTATTAAGATGAAGGAAAACAATAAAAATATAGCTATTTTCCATGATATAGTTGTAATTTTTTATTCAAGTTGCTTTATTCACCCGTGCTCACAATTAATTTCTACTTATCTTGAAATAAGCAATAACAACATAGGTTTCGGTAACGTGACAATTATTTTTAATATAAATCCGTGTTACATATATTTTTTCACCGCAATAACTATTTTCTGTACGTAGAATTATTTTTGGCTTATCTTACTTACATTTTGAGATACAACTGATTCCGAATTTTGAGAGTTTATAGTAAAAAAATATTCTTTAAAGATTTTGTCAACATCCGTCTTAATGTTCTTAGTATGCCATACTAAATAAGTATTTTTTTTGACTTGTTTATTTTAAGATGTAGTTAAAAAATAAAAAATTGAGGTTATGTTAGTGCATAGTCTAACCACTTTCTATTTGTGCACGTCGATCATGTAGTTCCTTTTTAAAAAATCCATGAAAATGATTCTCTTGGGTCTATCTAGCAGCCTTTTCCAAAAATGACTATTCTTCGAATTTTAAAAGGTTATATTGTCACAAAAATTTTTCAAAGATCTTGTAACTGTCAATATTATTTATTTACATACGGTATAGACAAAAAAAAATTTTTTTACTCGTTCTTTTAAGATACAGTCAAAAAAAGAAATAACTAAGGTTATGTTTGTATATTGTTCAACCCCTCTATATTTGTCTATCTCACTTATGTAGTTCCTCCTTAAGAAGCCCTTAAAAACTGCTTTTTTCCAACTTTGCTTCCCTTTCCAGATACAGTGTTTCGTCCTAGTTGTAGCGTAGAAACATTCATACCTTTAATATACGTACATGTATTGGTATAGTTGCAGCGTGAGGAGAAAGTAGAGCGCAGTGTACATGCAAGAGAAAGAGAGAGACAGATCAGTAGACAGCAGAGTGGTGCACGGTGCATGAGAGAGAGACGGAGCAGGAGGAAGTGTGGAAGAAAGAAAGTTGAGGAGAGGGCTTGGTCCACAGGGTATACGGCTGCGTTTTTTCTTAATGCATTTTCCCTAAAGTGGCCATTTACAGCCCAATATAAGAAATTTCACTTTAAAAGGTAAATACGTACTGACTGAGGTTGAAAGACAAAGTTAGAGTAACTTACCATCTTGAAAAACGATGCAGACAAGTTTAAGGCACACAGTTAAGATAGTAATTTCTTGTGTTAAGGGTTCATTTAAATACGCACATAGCATTGGCACTTTTATACGAAGAAGAATCACATTAGATACTGCAACCACGCTTAGAGTTATTGTAAGGCCCTTGTTTTACAAAAAATCACGTATCATTCACGAAATGTAAATTTTATAAGTACATAAAGATATTATAGTGGGAAGAAAAAACCTATTGGTTTTATCTTCCTAGGACATGTACAAAGCTAAATTTTTAAGAGAGCTGATTTTTTGTACAAATCTTTAAATAACGCTTAGAAAGTAAAGATATAGTACTATAACCTAATACTTGTAAGATTAAACTATTATTACAAGTTTCAACTTTAATATGATTTTGTCTTTGTATTATGACAAATAAATTTACGCCAGGATTTAGGTGTATTAACAACTTTTAAGGTACTAGTTGTTGTAACTTGCACAAGTAAGTATGGTAACCAAATATTGCTAAAATAAAAGATGATAAAAAAAATGAAACATAGGTATCGCAAAATAGTGGCCTATTTGTTTTTCTGCAGTAGAATATAGGTATAACAAAAGTGGGCTTCTTTTAAGATGTAAATCAATAAAACTCAAACAATAAGAAATCGAGATGTACTCTTCCTAAATGTTCGAGAATGCGTGTTAGAAAGTTAAAGATTTATTGAAAACTCTTGTAATATCAGCATTTAAGAAACGGGCTTAACAGATAGGCTACTTTCAGTTGTGTAAAGTCACTTTACTTATTTACAAAAGTTGACAAAAACAAAGGATCTTGTTTCTGTACAAGAATTACTTGATAGAAGTAATGGATACTATAGTATTAAAAGTAAATATCAAAAAAATGATATTGTATTGATTTGAATTGTTAATTACAATAAAGTCGTTAGAGTTATGACTTCTTTACAACTAGTCAGCAGATTAAAAAAAACTGTATTCACCTATTCGAACGAAAATTTTAAAGGGAATATCAACCTGTTTCACCAAACTGAGAAAGCGACTATGTCTTATATCAAGTTTTGGACACAGTATTTAATCCAAACCAAATCAAGATACGTAAGATTGTATGAATTATAACATACTTGTTTAATGTCAGTATACCTATGTATAGCTACTATGTGACAGTGGTTTTAACACCAAAAGAAGACACACAGACGCGGCTATCCAAATAACACTAACTGTCGCAACACATCGTAGTAAGCAAAATTTAGTAAGTTTTGACATCATCACAGAACTACTACTTAGTAAGTTAAAATCTACGGAGTAGATTCAGAGATACAGCTGTTTCAAAATCTCTATTCTTACAATAATCGTGTTTTTCTGTAATTTTAGACTAGCGCTAATTTTTTCGACAAACTTAAATAATACAGAAGTTGAACTGAAGCTGATCTTTTTTACGTTTAACAAACTCACACTTAAAAATCCTCTTGGCTCAAGCCTTTGCATATTCTACAGTATTTGAATCTTCAGAAGTCGAGTGTTTCTGTCTCTAGTAAGTCAGTGTACTTTAGTATTATGGGTTATGCATGTCATTCTGAGAGAATCAGAATACAAAAATGGTATAAAGTATAAAAGAAGATATTATTTGAGTATTTAAGACCTAGAATTGAAGTAACAATAGTTAAAAGCTCTTTTGAAATGTAAGGATCAAAATCTATGAAAGCTTATGTTATTGGATTTTAAAGAGCAGTCTGACGTTTTCTTATTTTTGTTCCAGAGCACTTGGAAAATTTTAACAGCAATTCTAACAACCACACCATTTATGGACTAGCCGTTTTCGTAACAAGCTAAGTCTAGCCCACGCCCACGTCGAAAGCGGATTTTGAAAAAGGATAAACGAGATATAGAAAAGTTAGAAAGATTTAATGCTCTTGTAGAGTATTAAAAAAAAATTGATAATTTTATAGATAATCAGGCAGTCGTAACGTTAGATCAGGAACTAGACATAGATGAAAAGTTGGAAAACATGAAAGAAGTAATTGAAAAAGAAGAAATTAAATTCAATTTAATTGAATTTATTTAATAAGGAGCTAAGAGCTAGACACTCTTTGTAGCTTGGTTTGTTACACCTATTACATACCTTAGTATAGTAGGAGCCGTTTGCAACCTACTCTCAGTTTTATTTAAAGAAAATATAAATGAAATAATAAAATTTATAAAAAAGGAAATAAATACATAAAGTGAATAAATAAATAAATAAAAGTTTACGTAATACATAGCGTAACAATTAATAAAGTTTCAGTGAAATGTATGGATCAAATTTTTACAATGAGGCAAACAAACCAATAACATACATGTGTTTCATATTAAAAAATAGAACAGTACACGATAGTTCTACACACAACACTATATTATACTAAACACAGTATCACAGTATCACAGTATCACAGCACAAATCTTATACATCAATATAGCAGCGCGGCCATCTGTAGTCAGTCTAAATAAAAAAGTCTATTCAGTTGAAACAAGGCAACCTTCCTTCTTAAGAATGGCTCCCTTAGGCAGTCACAATCCTTTTCAGGCAGCCCGCTCCACAGCTGCACAGTAAGGATGCAGAAGAAGTCCTTGCAAAAGTTTATCCTAACCTCAGGAACGAAGAGATCAGTGGTCAAGGTCCTCTAGGACTTAACAGCGTCACTGGACCGATAGCAAAATCTCTCAGACACATATCGCGCCTTCCAGTAGTGAAGATTTTACCAAGCAGAATAATGCACATGTAGTCTCGACGAATATTGTAAGGCATAAGCCAGATTCGCTTATATGTTGGCGTAAAGTGCTCGTGCCTCCTCAGATCCATTGCAAATCTGATTGCAGCATTCATGCTTCGCTGCATCTTAACGCACAGCTTAGAAGACAGGATAGGAAATAAGCCAGCACCATAATCATAGTATAGAAATACAAGTGACTTGATAAGCATGAGATGGATATTTGATACCAGAGAAGTGCCACATCTGCAAAGCCGAGAGAGCAGTGTAGCTTTTGATGTAAAACATCTATTGGTGCCCTTGGGGGTTCAACCAACACGATGAAGCGACCCATGCAATGAGACGATCTCCGGTTAAACTCGACTCAGCTCAGCTTTTTGTCTCTTTTTCTACGCGCTAACTGCCACCCATTTCTCGTTTGTAACGTCTACTACCCGTATACATAGCTATGTAAGAGTATATAGTAAGTAAACATCGTGTATGTATTATGTGCACACTTATATTATAAATTACATATGTGTAAGAAAATTTTTCAAGTTTTACTGACTCCGAGAATCAAAACCAAACAATCTGAATTGGTAGTCAAGGACCTTATTGGTTATGCTACGCAACATGCCGATGTGATCTGTGTTTTTATTACTTATAGATACCAAAGGAGAAAGCTTCTGAATTAAGAAATTGATATATAATAGGGCGTTTCCTGTATTATACATATATATAAATACACACATATATAAACCGTGTATCAAAAATGAGAAAAGAAAACTATACTACGCGATAAAGCTCGTCAAGACTAATAGAAGAGCTCTTTGCAAAATTTTGATTTGACGCGCATTTTCCGAAGTATTGAAAAATTAACATTAAAAATTTTGGCCAATCACAGAGCACTTCGGATCGGGGGCGAGCTCTTAGTGCCGGTTGTGTAATCGACTCTTGATGGAGGGTGTGGTGGTGGGAAGGTGCCTAGAGAAAAAAAAGGTTGGTACGCAGAGTGTTGCTTTATTGACTGCAGAGAATCAATGAGTCGTTAAACCAGGAGGTAATGCAAACACTGCCAAAATGAATGAGGATTTAGCAATAATAAAAGGGATAAAGAAAGAATGCTCTTGGTAGTAATAATCTAAATAACCAATTCGCTTTTCTCCAATTTTTTAGTACATCTCTGAAAATAAACTCTACAGAAAGAAAAAGGACTCATAAAAGGAAGCAAGGAAAGCAGTATAAACACTTTACTGAAGTTGGCAGTTCTTGAGTATGGAGAGCCAAAATAATAATTTCTCACCTTTGAGCACACTCACTGGTGACAGCTCAGTAAACTCCAAAAAACAAGACTAACTAACAAGTTGGCTTATTGCCAATCTGAAAACCAATTGATGTATGGATTGGAGCATGTGCATAATTTTCAAGTGACAGATAATGGTTACAGTAAGAGGAGAAGTCCATTTTATGACTTTCCACTTCCTCACATACTCACTGGTAAAACATAAGTAAGATTACTCAACTGAGACTAACTGACCAGTTAATCCACTGCACAACTAAAAACAAAGATAATTAGAGTACACACTAGGGAAAATACAAAAACTTTGAGTGTTCCTGTAACTTTTAGTACTAATCCACTGGAAGGCTGTTCAAACACTAACTGTTGACTACTCTGTACACTAGCACAACTGAAACCTTCTTGCCAGTCAGTTCAGTGCATACCTAAAAAAAAAAAATTCGATTACAAGCTAGGGCATGAACAAAAATGACAAGGGTTGAAGGATGCTTCTGGTACCAGCAGAAGTGTACTTGGCGCCGGTTCTCTGCATTGTCAAACTAGAATTCCTCTTCATTTGCATAACATCTCTCAAAATGAACGCTTTAGGTTAACCACAAATACACAAAACTGTTGATTAGGTATTGTTTAGGTAAAAATGCTGTATTGCATGTGCAGCATTATCTGAAATAAAGAAAACCACAAAGAACTATGCATTCAAAAAAATCAGTGTAAATGTATGGGTACATGTTGCATAAGTATGTGACGTAGCAAGATTTACATAAACGATGTCCGGTACCATAACACATAACTTTTGATGATTAGCCCACGTCGTTACCTGCAGGCGCAAGCTGCTGTGACGGCAGGGCCGGTGTCCGGGTAGGTATCAGGCTTTTCTGGAGTCTCATCTTTGTTTACACGACAAGCGCGTCTCTCATGACAGTAAAGGAGCAGACGAAAAAGAACTGATGATGTACCTCTACTTCTTTAAATTTTTTGAGATGCAAGGGAACATTAATTTCGAAAAAAAAACTGACACAAAAGCTATAGCACAACACTTCATAGAGAGTGATCGCAAACAAATCAAATAGTTAGCAGACGAAATTAAAAAAAAAAAAATGAGTAGAAAAAAAAAGCAACTACTACTGTAATTTTCTGAAGTAAAATGTGTATAAGTGGATTTGTGGCTCTATTTTTTTTTTTTTTTTTTTTTTTTTTTTTTTTTTTTTTTTTTTTTTTTTTTTTTTTTTTTTTTTTTTTTTTTTTTNGCATCTCAAAAAATTTGAATAAGGAGAGGTACATCGTCAGTTCTTTGTCGTCTGCTCCTTTACCGTCATGAGAGACGCGCTTGACGTGTAAACAAAGATGAGACTCCGGAAAAGCCTGATACCTACCCGGACACCGGCCCCGCCGTCACAGCAGCTTGCGCCTGCAGGTAACGATGTGGGCTAATCATCAAAAGTTATGTGTTATGGTACCGGACATCGCTTATGTAAATATTGCTACGTCACATACTTATGCAACATGTACCCATACATTTACACTGATTTTTTTGAATGCATAGTTCTTTGTGGTTTTCTTTATTTCAGATAATGCTGCACATGCAATACAGCGTTTTTACCTAAACAATACCTAATCAACAGTTTTGTGTATTTGTGGTTAACCTAAAGCGTTCATTTTGAGAGATGTTATGCAAATGAAGAGGAATTCTAGTTTGACAATGCAGAGAACCGGCGCCAAGTACACTTCTGCTGGTACCAGAAGCATCCTTCAACCCTTGTCATTTTTGTTCATGCCCTAGCTTGTAATCGAATTTTTTTTTTAGGTATGCACTGAACTGACTGGCAAGAAGGTTTCAGTTGTGCTAGTATACAGAGTAGTCAACAGTTAGTGTTTGAACAGCCTTTCAGTGGATTAGTACCAAAAGTTACAGAAACACTCAAATGTGTTCCCATCATCTGTCACTTGGAAATTATGCACTTGCTCCAATCTATACATCAATTGGTTTTCAGATTTGCAATAAGCCAACTGGTTAGTTAGTATTGATTTTTGGAGTTTACTGAGCTGTCACTAGTGAGTGTGCTCAAAGGTGAGAAATTATTATTTTGGCTCTCCATACTCAAGGACTGGCAACTTCAGTAAAGTGTTTATACCGCTTTGCCAGCTTCCTTTTATGACTCCTTTTTCTTTCTGTAGAGTTTATTTTTAGAGATGTACTAAAAAATTGGAGAAAAGCGAATTGGTTATGCAGATTATTACTACTAAGAGCATTCTTTTTTTATCCCTTTTATTATTGCTAAATCTTCATTCATTTTGGCAGTGTTTACATTACCTCCCAGTTCGACGACTCATTGATTCTCTACAGTCAATAAAGCAACACTCTGCGTACCAACCTTCTTTTTCTCTAGGCACCTCCCAACCACCACACCCTCCATCAAGAGTCGATTACACTACCGGCACTGAGAGCCCGCCCCCCGATGCGAAGTGCTCTGTGATTGGCCGAAATTTTTAATGTTTATTTGTCAATACCTCGGAGAATGCGCATTAAATCAAAATTTTGTAATGAGCTTTTCTATCAGTTTCAACGTGTTTTATCGCGTAGTATAGTTTTCCTCACTTATCTTTAAAACAGGGTGTGTATATATACGTATTATAAAAAATAAATACCTACTTACGGAGTGTATTTATTTTTAGATTCTATTGTAAAGAAGTACATACAGCCTTGGTACAGTAAAGCACATTTTTACATTACATTTCTCATATATTTTGAGCAATGGTTACACATGACATTATTGGTTACATATTATTGGATACAGTTTGTAGTTTGTTGGTACGGTGATAATGTCACATAGACCACCCTAAGAGCGAAGGATCTCTGTGGTAGGCATTGATACAGTAGTACTTCGTTGGCACGTTGATGGTGTCATGTAGACCACCTCGAGAGCGAATGATCTATGTGGTAGGCAATTTTTGCCGCGAGAAGATCACCCATTTCTTCACGAGGAGCATTGCGTGGTAAAAAGCACATGTAAAAAATCACAGAGGAACTGACTCGTGAGAGTCGCACTGTCCGGGTAATGAACCCACAGTCTCTCGCGTGCCGCCCCACAAACCAGCCCATTGAGCCACTGCGCGCTCCATGTATATATATATGAGCCTGCCAATTCCAAAAGAAATAGTAATGATAATTTTCAAGTGGTCTTATGATATTGGAATTTTGTCAAATTGTGTATTAAGGTTTGTTTTGCTTATATTTCTTAACGGTTTGATGTACAGAAAAAAAACACCAGAATGTAGGGCAAAAAATTTTCTATCAATAAGCTTTTTTAATTTTGTTTTGACTAGCACAAAGTGTTACCAAAAAAAATTAAAAAAGGCATTTTGGCAGTACGTGTAAGCGAGAAACGAAGAGCCATTGATCATCTGCTGTCGCGCTTGCTCTCTCTCTTTCTCTCTCTCTCTTTCTCTCGCTCTCTCTCTCTCTCAGTCTTTCTATTGTACTCACATAGGTCGGCCTTTTTCATGGCTTTTAATAATATTTTGCGCATGTTAAAAAATGATAAATTAATACTTGAATGAGTATCATTTTTTCTTCATTAAAAAAAAATTTTTTTTCTGTAAGCAGGATTATTTTAAAATATTAATATTTGACTATAATGCAAAGTTTTCCCGGGGTCTTCCAGCAGTGTTTATTTAAACTCCGTTGTAACTCGTCTTTAATAAAGAGGCAACGAAATTCACGCACATGTGCAACTACGCACAGAAAACAGGTATCTAAAAAGAGAAAGAAAGACAGAGAAAGCAATGCACCTGATTGTTTGTTAAACTTATGTGTGTACGTATGTGTAGGTAGGTAGTATACCTTATACCCTTCGCCGTGTATTATTGTTCTCACTTGTTCTTGTTGTTTATACGTTAATGAACAAAAAAAAATGGAAACATAATTTGCTTTTTCTTAATCTGAAATATTTACTGATAAAAATACANGAAAAATAGTATACGCACCACGTTCGGAGGTTAAGAAATGCCCTAGATTTCACGTTATCCACCCTCAGCTTCGCCTCGGGCGTTTATTTACGTGAAATCTGCGACATTCTTCACCTTGCTCACTAGGTGCGTAATATACTATTTCACCAATCCTGTGCCTAGAGAAGGAATTTTCCGCGCAGTATGATGGCAGCATGGCAAAAACATAAATACATAAATTGTAGATATTTTTTCAAATATATCCAGGAATTAAATGAATGCTATTGTAATTTAATCAACAATCGTGAGACACGAAAATCTCTGATAAACTTTTTAAAGAAATTAACAAGTAAAAAAAAATACTTTTTCTATCTCGCGCGTTTTTTTATCAAATACTACCGAGTTTTAATAACATATTCTTCAATGTCTTACATCTGTCATGGGTCCCGAGACCCACACCTGGTTTTTTTATTTAATAGTATCATAGTGTACGAGATCAGACCATCCCCTTCACGCTCCCATAGTTTGTGTCCTGTTTGTCAGGCTAGCTTCTTTTGCCTCTTGGCTGCTAATTGCTTTTTTTTTCTTGAGGTCTCTATTGTTTGATGCGATCAACTAAGAGTGCAGTCCAAGGTAACACTAATAATCTTGACAGCATTACCATAGTCCAAGCTACCACCACCAATAAATACAGTGTGCGGGCTATCCTCTTGGACGCGGTTCATGATGCGACGCATGGAAAACCACGCCACCTACGACTTGCCTGGACGAATTCTGAGGCAACATGCCAGGGACCACTGGTTGAGCGCGCTAAGACCCTTATTCGTTCTCTTAATCAGCAGAGATTAGTTACAATAGCAATCGTGAATATAGATTATGACATTTTCAGCGTAGAGACGATTTCTACAGAGCCTCAAAACAGAAGACGGCCAAGAACACTCCCCTGTGAAACTCTTGAATCATGAGCAAGAGGCCACGATATTTCACGTCTCTTGCCCAAGACCAGTTGTTTGATTTAAACATAAAAATGAATACACGAAGACAATTCTGTCGAGTCAAAAATATAATGGCAGTTGGACTCGCCTTACTCGGGGTTTTGCCTCCACCTTTTAGCCTGACCGTAGATTAGCAGCCACGGCATGTTGCCGTGGCTTCGGAAAGTAGCCAAGGGGGCAGGATGGCAGCAGGCGCAAAATACAAATCAACAACCGGCCTGCCTCGCTTCGTAAACAATTTCAGCTCCCGAGTGCCGGACTGGACGAATATTTAGCTCTGATGTCCGTGGGATCAGCGTCGTCGTGGTAGAGAAAGCTTGCTGACAGCAAAAAGATACTTCCTTTTGGACGTCCGGACGGTGGCTCCTTGAACAAGCCCATCGGGACCAGGATAGATGGAAACTATGCGACTTAGTGGCCAAGAGACACTCAACTTGAGAAGAGTAGTATCTACCACAGCTATGACGTCATCGACCTAAAAATTGTGGCGAGGGGTTCTCCACTTTGATCGATGCTGGAGTGTGTTCAGGTATTCACGACTCCAACGGTTTCAGAACTGATCTCGAATGCTGGAAACAAGACTCCAGTAAGTTCGTTGATCCAGCTCTTCAGGTTAAAGGAGCGGTATCGATGATGGAGTTCAATGGACCACCGATAAGGAAATGCTCAGGAGTAAAGATATCGAAGTCATCAAGGCCACTGGTCAATGGGGCAAGGGGATGGCTGTTGAGAACCGCCACGAAACTGGTAAGGACTATGAAGAACTCATAAGTGAGGTTCACAGCTTCGTTGGGCATACATAAAAAAAACTGCGATGTATTCTTTGCTCGTGCGGATGCGTCAGTCTTTTGCTGACAAGATGTTAAACGGGCCTGCATCATCAACACCAGTACGAGAGAAGGCTTGAGCGGGTATGATCCGCGTAGCCAGCAGAAGTGCCATGTGTTACGTGACGGGCCGTGCCTGGAGCCATGTGCAAGCAATGCACCCTTTCAAAAAACTCTTCAAACGTAGCCGCCCGCCAACAATCTATGCCTTGCGAATGGTGTAAGCACTGGTCATACGGAGGCCCCCGTATTATGCTCATTGATCGTGGTGACATTGGGCCGTCTCTACATCATCAGCGCCAGACAGGATATCATTAGCGTAGCAATCTCCTCTAACGATCGGTACAGCTTTGGGCCACGCTTCGCCTTCGTCATCGTATAATTGCAAAATCGTCCACAGGGAGAGATAGGAAGCACTATCTTCGCCCTAAGTTACGGTCAGCAGCTGGAAGTGCTGTGGTGGGACAGATTCATTGGTACTCTATAGGATTCTTTGCAGGTTGATATCGTGCTCATCGATCCAAATCTGGTGAAACATCATTTGAATGTCCTTACAAAACGCAATCCAATGTATCCTCCAACGAAGCAGGATACTCGGTAGGCGGGCTTAAAGATTTGGGCTGGCGTACAAGGCATCGTTGGGGCTGTAGCCACTGGATGTTGGTCGAGACACATGAAACACAATAAGCAACCTTTTTCGTTGGTCCCTGAATTGCCAAATTCCTTGATGCGAAATATAATGTACTGGGCCTGAAGATGCTCCCAGGTCGGTCTCAGTCAAGAGTCACATGTGCCCATGCTGAAGTTATTCACCCATGAAGCGAGTATACTCAATGGACATTTCCGGAGCACGTCTTAGTCGGGGCTGTAGCACCTGGAGGGGGGCTCTGGCGCCCTTCAGGCTCTCACCTAATAAGAAAGTCCTGTTACGCTTGACTAAGAGGTGAACGATGTAGCGGCTGTCAGCTGTTCACCGATGATCAGCAAAGCTGGCCTCACACTCCATGTCACGTCGTCCGGCAACTGGCACGTAATCCGTAGCTCGTCCTCCAATTCTCAGTAGCACTGCATCAGCTTGATGAGTTGATTATGCCACGGCGGTGCTGTAGCTTCGTCTTGTGTCACGAGACAGGTGACAGCTAAGGTCAGGGCGGCGTTACTAGGAATGTGGCCGACAAAAGTCCAACCAGCAAAGGTGAGCTGTCCAACTAGGCTACCCCGGCGCATGAGTTCTAGTCGCAGTAGATGAGGGTACACATCGGCACCAACGTTCCCTGGAGTGTCAAAGGTCAGATCTGCGAGGTCTGGCAAGTCAAGCCAGAGTTCGAGGATATCTGGAGGAAGCGCGGCCATAGGGGTCTGGAGCCCCATCCAATGCAAGCAGTGCGCAGTCAGCGACAGCGAACAAGTGGAATCCTAAGTTTGTAGCTTCAGCTGAGCTGTCCGTAGTGAGTGCGAGATGCCCCCCCCCCCACAACGCCTGTGATGGTTATGGTAGATAGTCTTAGAACGCTGCCGAGCCTTCGGGGGACCCTGTCAGAGGTGATGGTGATCTGTAAGCAGATGTCCACAAGAGCCTGTGCTGTGATCGATTGCCCTCCTGCTCCCACCAGTTAAACTTTAAGTGTAGGGAGGACAGCTAGTCACAACTGCGATTGGCCTGCAGGATCGTCCTGGTGGTCCGCATCAAGCAGTGGCTGCTTGACAGGAGCTGACCTGGGATCCGACACAGCTCGACGCTTTTGGCTGTCATCGTAGATGCGGCTATGGTGCGTTGCATGACAGTGTTGACATAGGGACGGGCACGAGTACGCCAGGTGTCTCGATCTCAGGCTATTGAAGCAGATTTGGCCTGCGCCACCAGGGTGCGTCGCACGGGCACGATCAGCACTAGGAACTGGCTGCAGTGGCCCATGTAATGAGGCACATTGCAAGTGGGGCAGTCCACTTCGGTTACGTGGGTGGTCAAGGTCTGGTGATGACGACTGCTAGATGTAGGTGGAACATGCAAGGCCGTCATCAAAGTCAACGATCGACCAGGCCTTCTGAGAAAACTGGACAGTGCGGCGAACGTAGCCACTTCCCCAGGTGCCGAGGAAGTCGCTTTTGATTTCTCGAGCTTGTTTTCGCATCCCCAGTGAGTGGATGGGTCCATAGTGGTTGATGCGAAGGAGACCAGCCACACATTTCAGTGCTCGATGGGCTGCTTTAGTGCTTGCAGTTGGGCCTGGGCTTCTCCAACGTGTCGAGCAGGCCCTGCAGACCCACGGCGGATCTGTCGCAGTGTGATTTGAGCGCCCTGAACGCCATGACGTGATTCTGTACGAGGAGGTGGTGGTGCTCGAACCATGAAATGAGGAGTTTCTAGGCCGTTGAGTAATTGGATCCAACCAGCTTGATGGTGTCCAGGACTGCCTTTGCCTCGCCACGGACGTTTGCTTTGAGGTAGTACAATCTCTGTACGTCGGAGAGACAGGTGTCTTGGTGGATGAGCGCCTGGAATAAGTCACCGAAGGACTGCCAATCTTTCCGGTACTCCAAAAAAAGTGACATGTTGATGCACGGCAGACGAGGGCCAGGGTGCGCTCCAGCGAGTGATGACGAGTCTCCATTTTCTGGGAGGAGAGGTGCCAGCGCGCTCCTGGCATTGTAAGAAGATGCCTTGGTGCCGAGGTAATATTGCTCACTGGATCCAGGAGTCTGAGGAGCGATTTTGCTCTCAGGAGCACCTGTAACCAAGTTGGGCTCGTTGACCTGAAAATCGGCTCAATAGCTGCTGAGCAGCTCCAGTCCGGCCTCAACGAGACCCATGCTGCAAGCTTTAAAACCTTGGACGGATTGTGCAAACTGGTCGAGCACCTCGAGAAGAGCTTGCTGTGTGGCAAAAACGTCTGACCAGCCTTCGTTTACCCTAAAGAGATCACATGTTAGACTCGACACTCGTCTCCCTACCAGAGCTTGATCACACATGATACAGTTGACAGTCTGAGCTGGGGAATTGCGTTAAGGCGTGGGTTTCGTGACACAAGCTGCATGGCAGTTGTCTGGACGGTACCGTCGCAGGGTGTCACGTGAGGACTCACATAAAATCGCATTGTTCGTTACTTAGTTTGGCTCTGTACGATTGCATCTCTCTTCTAACCTCGCAATTTTCTTTGCATGGCACGACTGTGTCTGACTGTATCACGCGTAGCAGAGGCCCAATTTTTTTAGCGCGTTCTCGGACGCTGAAGTTTTATTTCACATGCGGACAAATTACTTACATTGCAAACAGGATGATGTATTTCTGGCTGTCCCTTTGAATGACGGAGGCTTTCAGGTAAGCTGTCCTCAGCTGCACGTTCTAACTATCTTAATTCGACTTGAAGGACCAATGTGTGATTAAAACATAAAAATGAAAACATGAGAACAATGATGTTAATTCAAAGATATAGTGGCAACTGTGCTCACCTTAGTCGAGGTTTTTCCTCCACTTTTTAGCCTGACCGTTGATCAGCAGCCACGGCAGCATGCTGTGTCTCCGGAAAGCGGCCGAGGGAGTGAGACGATAGCAGGCGCAAAATGCAAATCAATACCACCTGCCATCGGACAGTGGCGTAAGAAGTGATCCATTCAGCTTATGAGTAAGTTATGGTGAGTGATTTTTTCGCAATACAAGTCTGATATGAGACATGAGTGTCATATATTCACTTGAATAACTCCGTTAAGAGACTGACTTTTTGATATATTCTGTTTAGATAGTGTATCACGCCTTAATCAATCCACCTCAGATCGTCATGGACGTAGTCAGAGATTAATCCTTTAAATAAGCGGTGCACAGCGGTATGCTGCACATGCTGGAGAACATCAAGCGATGGAGACGCTAGCAACAAGTCGTGCCAGAAAATCCTAGGATAAAATATTTTTGTGTGGCTCGTAATACTCTGCAAAACACTTACGCATATGTAACCAATGGTTGAGTGTGACTTTCTAGCGTGATGAGAAGGCAAAAAGTTAAGTGGCTCAAGACCACGATGTGTGCGACCAGTATTATTAAAGGGTGATCACGTCACCAGGAACGTTGCAGTTTAATATGGCCTTTCCAATATCAAACTAGAAGCCTTCTTTTGATAACAAATACACCACTCCAACGAACATGCTCACCTGCTGAAACCAGTGCAACACAAACAGGAACTAATGTCTCTTGGAATATATTTTAGGGCTTGCAGAACGGCACACAATTCTACAGGGAATCAATTCGTGCACGTTTAATGCAACAACACTATTAGTATTTTCCACACGATCAGCTCTGAGTCGTGAGTAATTATCCATGATAACTTGATTAGAGGAAGAACTATGTGTAAGCTACAATTTTCTGACAGCGAGTAAGTGCAGTCAATGCTACCGCACAATTCTAAGTACGTCCGCAAAATGCTGTTCAAGTGACTGCACGTTAGTTCGGCCAATGTTGAACAGGGGATCATTATGGAAATCCATAGTGAGTTAGTCTTATTTTTCTTTTTACTTTTTTAGAAAGAATAGGACACATAGTTTTATCAAGAGTAGAGTGCAAAAGTAAGTTACTACCCACCTCCATACAGTTCTGGTGTTTAAGACTGCCAGCAGTGCCATGGTTGGGCCATTTATTGATCATATAATCGCCAGCACAGTGACAATAGCAGATGCCGCTTGAATAGTTACAGGCAACATATTTATACCCTGATTACTTAATGAACTGCATAATTCTAACATGATTCTTTATGCTATATCTGGACCAGTACATGCTGATCCACTGCCACTGTATCAAATCTTGATGGTATTTTAGGCTCACTTTAAAAATGCAGGAGCATAAACTTTTGGCAGTCGCAAGATGTATGAAAATTGGCTTAACGTCCCTAGCCATGGCAAAGACCAGATTTTGATTTGCAATACAAGCAGCAGTTTTCTCTTTGATTAAATCTACAGGAGTGTCGTGCACAATAAGACGCAGCCACATATCTTCATTTGGCTTGACCTCAAGCCTGAAGTCCGAGAACTCAGCTTATTAGCAACAGCATCGAAATGAGCTTATTAGCAACAGCATCGACCGGGCCAACAACTACACGCTTCTCTCGAGCAATAGAAAAGACTTTTCTACCACTCAGTGTTATTTTTTGTTTTGATCAGCTTAAGTGCGGAATTCCTGCAACAGCAATTACTACATATGATGAACAATTTACCCTAGCACACGCTGTGCTTCCGAGCGCAAAGCTCGCTTATCTCAGTGTATCGCAAGCGCGATTCATAACAGTTTCACGAAACTTAGTAGTAGTCAACAGCTGCTGGACGTAGTTCACGGAAGGCATCATCAATACCTATAATAGCTTCTTGCTGCTTCAGGTAGCGTGGGGACTTTTTTTTGGTGCAAAAAATATCAAGCAGTGAACTGTGGTATCTGTTAAGCTTCGTTGCTATATCAAGAAGTCAGATAGTAGGACAGCATCCGCTGAAAAAACATGTACAGTGATTTAAGGATAAGTGTAGGATACCAATACAGGCTTGTTAAACAGCTAGAATAGTACAACTCAACAATAACAATGAAATAGCTCTAGAAAACTATAGAAATTTTAGGATGGCAACAAGCAAGGTGCTAAAAAACTGAGAAAAAGTCTACTTTTAAATGTAACGGAAAATTAAAAGAAAGCTAAAGTGCGTGATATATTTTAATGAATCTACGACAAAGTCATTTCTCTCTTTTCTAGCTATGAGCACTCAAACGTATCTCACAGGGAGAATTTCATAATTTATTAAAAAATAATTAAGATCCAAGTCTATCTGCAATTTGTTTCATGCGTGAAAAATCGGAGAGGAGAGCTAGCGCCAAGGACAGGCTGAAAGACGTTGAAAGATACGGAAGTGGGTGTACTCAAATGGTGAAATTGTGATGTACAAAAATACTTATATAATTATTATTATAGTGACACTTTTGTAATTGCCGTGTCTATTGTAACATGCTGAGTGTTGTTTGTACCAACGCTGAGTATGTATATGCCTGTATTAAACGTTCGAGAGTATGTATATGTGAATGGATTCTTTAAGGAATTCAGAAGTATGAGCATCGATATAGTGCGATGATGTGCGAGGCTGCACTAATTGGTGGGCTTGACGCATTACTTCTAATGTAGCACTCGCGCAAGTTAGAGTTCCCAAGTGATACGCATGAAAGACCGTAGTGAAACAGAAAGTGTAAGAGAGAGAGCGAGAGAGAGATAATAGTAAAAAGTGACCAACGACCTTTGTCAAGCCATATTTTACTTCATGCCTGCCGTCGCTTTCCAGGCTATCATCCCCTTCAGTCTATGCCAGGAGTCTGACCTGCCTGCCACCCAAACGTGGGATAACGACAACACCAAGGGCAACGGATAGCCTACGAGAAGGTCACCATCACCAAGATTTTGCCGAAAGAGAGCGTGGTGATGTTGAAGAGTTATGGTAAATTCATATTTTGTTCAATTATAAATGATCTTAAGCAGGTGTATCGAGTGTGTATTATCAGGGCAAGCCAGGTGAGATGGCTACCAGAATCATATAAGTGACAGAGCGAGTAGGAGAAAAAGCTTGATTGTCACGTATTATGCCACGTGCGTAGCACCGGATCACATCGAGAATTCTGGATCTGGAAACCCGCGTACATGTTTCTATGCTAAATAAAGTCATCTTCGAAAACTATAGCAACTTCGTTTATTTGTTGTTATTGTTCACATAAGGTTTTTCTGACATCGTTGTCTATGGGTCGCGTGAATTGCTTCTCCCTTGGAGAGTAGCCTAAATTCCGATGGGCTACCTCCCACGAGGCCTACTCTACGTAAGAGTCTCCAGAAGCCAAGCAGTAAGCATCGTAATAGTCCAGGGAACGTAAATTGTATTCTAGGAACAGTGAGGTTTTCTGTGAGTTCGACCAAGTGTTTTTCTGCGTTGTTTTAAGACCGCTCTGGCTGTGACACCTTCAGTATCTCAGGGAGCAAAAACGCAATGTTAAAAATTAGTAAAAACTGAAAGGGATATCAAAACAAAAATGTCTTTATTTTTATAATATATTTATTTACTGATTTATAATATATTTCAACAATTACAATTAAAAAGTTTCCATATTTTAAAAACATGATTCTGACGTAAAATTTGACGCAGACTAGAATAATAATAATAAAAGCTTTATTTATTTAGGGGAAACTTGTTAAAATTGGATTAAAACAATTAAATTGATAATAAAAATATTGATTTGTTGATAACTTTTTTTTAAAATTGTTTTCTTAAAGCTCAATTCTTTAGCTACAAACTGCTATTAGTGAGAGTTTTGTGGTTCTTAAGGATTCGGAGCTATACATTGTTTAAAATGATTCTCCAACCACTATTATAAAATTTTTTATAACTTATAAAATCGAAAATAGACAAAAAAAAAATTTCTCGGATACATATCTCTTATTTTTCAATAGAGAAACTGGAAAAAAGTTTTCAGCCAAATTGGAGAGGTTGATTTTCAGCAAAATCCGTTTGGTTTGTGAAAGAATGACGCATAGGTGTATCCATGTTAGTAGGGAAATTGCGAGCGTTGCTGTATATTTACCCTCCTCTTAACTACCTAAACATTGACCCTGCAAACTCTCAAGAATGTCCTTAAGTTAAGAAACTGCCTTAATTGTAAATAAAAGAGTAATGATGAAGTAAGACAAAATTAAAATAAATTTATGTATAAATACTTTTTTTATTATTAAAGCATTAACTTAAAAAGTCATAAGATTGTAAATCTGCTTATAAATTTTTTTAAAATATTGAAAGTAAATATTTAAAAAATTGTATAAATAATCATCTATTATATGTAAAATTTTAAAGGCTTGGGGTGCTCTATGATAACAAGACAAATAAGCCCAGAGCGATAACTTTACTGTAATCTTTTCTTGAGAGAGGGCACTTGGGAGTCCTTATTCACTTAATGCGGTCACTGTCCATCTTGTTCCAGCGTTCAAGAGTGCCACTGCTGGAGACCTTTTTTTTTTTTTCTACTTTTTCGCCTCTTTTCTAAAATAAGCCGTGGCTTGTCTCATGTAGTTTGTTACACTGTACATGACATGTTTAAAGCCGCTTTTGCCATCGTCTTTGACGTATCATGTAGTTCATGTTTTAATGTATGTTTTAATGCTAATAATTTAAAAAAAATGAATTACGTTTTTTTCTGCTTATCCATATTTATTTTTTTAAATCAGATTTGATGAGTTTCCTTTAAGCTGACAATTGTGTAATCTTATATATTGTTTCTATTTTTGCTCTTCCGCAATAACTCGATGTATATTTCCTTGTGGGCCTTAAATTTTATTTATATTTGCTTACAATTTATTTCTCTCATCTAAACCTGATATTTACTCGTATGCCATTTTTTGCGTTGTTTTGTACAGAGTTGTTATATATGTATGCATGCATTTTTTCCCTTCTTTGCGTATTGTTTTTACTTCAACAGTAGTTTCATGCATTCGTAAATTTTTTCTTAATTTTTTTTTGGTTTGTACTACTCTAATTTCTGTGTGCATACTTTTTTCTATGCATTCATTTACACAACGCATGACTTAATACACAGATTAAAAGGGAACAATTCTTATTGATGTATTAACTTACTAGTTTAAAAAAAAATCATTAACTATTTAGTTATTAGTAGCTGTTCTTAGATGTCAAAGTCTAGTGCTTAATTTAGCTAACCTATGTTCATTTATTACGATCGATGTTTTGTACCGCTGGCCGATTGATCTTTTTGTTATCTATTACCCCGTATTTGAATGAGTATTAATTGCAGTAACGTAAGATTTATTCCATTTTAATTTCTCCTAATGTTGTTTCTACTTATAACTACTTGCAAACATTCGAGATGACTTATTTATTATCCAGGCCCTCCATTTTCATATTCTGACTAATCCTGTTCCTAGCCCTTCTAACCCTTTTCCTTAAATTCTGATAAAATGTTTTTCACATCGATAGAGAACCACCGATTTTGTTACTTTAATTATTACAAACTTTAAGGCAAGGAACAAAATAATGACTGTCACTATAATGTTAGTCAAAACTTTTATGATTGGTCCTTTTGGCATTGTTTGTTAACCCTTTTCCTTTCTCACTTAAAAGCTGGTACAGATAATCATTAATGCAGTTCTCTTATACTCCGTGACTGATGCAAACATTTCTAAGGTTTTTAAAAGTTAGCTAAATATGCTTACCAACCCCCTGTGTGCAATTAATAGTCAATTCTTGTTGGTACCTTAATAATATCTTTTTAAGGTCTGACGAGTTATGATTCGAAATTTTGACTTAATCTTGAAATGCCCTTATAATATAGTTATTTATTTCTTATGATGTCACAATTGACCCGTTATTTCTTTCATCCCATTAACCCATTAAACCCATTATCAGGACTTCATTACACAAACAGGAGGCCTTTGCTGAAGAATATTTAGCACTAATCATTATTCATCTTGATTAAATTATTCATCTTTTTAAATTATGATATACATTAATTATATCTATGCCACCACCCCCACCACCACCGTATACAAGAATCAGCCATTCTATATAGAAATCAATGTTAAAATGGAGTTAGATGTGTATATAAGCAATGTATGTATTTTGTTTTTCATAAAATTTTCATTAAAATTTCATTTTGTATTTGGTGTGGTTGGTTGTGCATCTTTTGTGTTTACATTTTTTAATTATAATCAAAAGTTTGAATGGCTCAAAGTGTTTAACTAGAAAGAAATTTCAAAGAACCACGACAAAAGTTTGGAATGATAAAAATTACATAAGATCATTCAAACTTATTGGAGAAATATTGGCTAGACGTTTATAAAAAATTTCTGATTCAGAGGATTTGAAGTTTTTTGATAGAATCCGGTTGGATGTAAATGATAAATAGATGATTAAAAAAGCTTTGCGAAGGTGACAGGTAATTTTATGTATAAGTTAACTCTTACTATTTTAATATAGATTTGACTTGTCACAACTGTAGCAGTTCCATATAGGATATAAAAATATTTTTTTGCAGTGGTATCGATTACTTGGAGGGTATAACATAGCTAAAACGTTAATAAAATAAAATATAAATCTCTGAGGCGATAGCTTGTGGCCAGTGTGTTAACTCTTACTGATACACATGCATGCATAGGCATTACACAACCTTCTCTCATCTTAGCTTTCTAAATATTGTATTCTTGAAATTGAAAATGATTTATAAGCCACACTATAACAATGAAAAAGGTATCTCTTATAATCAGGATCGCTCGTAGCAGAGTAGGTAGGGTACCTAGCTAGTGTGCAGACGATCACTAGTTTGAATCATGAAAAAAAGTTTTTTCTTTAAAGCGAAGCTTCTAATGGGGTATTCGGGGGCTGGGAGTCAGCTGGCAAAAAGTGACAGATTTAAAACGACTGACATGCTTTCCCTACTCTACTCAGTACCACAATAGTAGGACGTGTGTATATGTATATATAGATTTTTTTTTTTTTTTTTTTCATTCATCATCGCCCGTAGGCTCAGACATGGCATTTTTTTACATAAGCATAGTGTTAATTAGCCACCGGTGCACCTGAGTTATGACCAGATGTTTATGTACATATACATACATAAACATCTGGACCAACTCAGTCACACCTATGATCACGTAGACGAAGCGTCAGAGAAACAGTTAATTGACCTTCGAGAATCAAGAGCACAGGCGAAACGGCGAGACTCGAATGGTGACCAAGCGGTCACCCATCCAAGTACTAACCGCGCCGAATGCAGCTTAACCTCGGAGATCGACGGAACTGCAACTCTACCGTTGCGCGACCGCGACCACTATGTATATATAGATATTGCTACTGCTACTGCTGCTGCTGCTGTAGTTAGAGTTAGTCGCCCAAGCTCGGAAGCGGTCGAGTTTTGGATTCTCAAAGTACTTCTCTGATTTCTCACAAACTTCGTATTAGTATCACTACGTCATACTGTATACTTATGCGGCTGCATGTTCTATGTACATTGTTTACATGTGTGTATGTGTGTGTTCAGTGCAGTTAGCCAGTTCTGATTAAGTTATACTAAACTAATACTTCATAGGTATATTTTTTTACTTTTTTTTACAAAACTACAATTTACGTATCATGACATTAAAAAAGAAAAAAAAACAGTAAAATTGTTAGATATTTATCCCAAAAATATGTGTGTAGGAGTGTGTGGGTGGGTTAGTGTATGGGCGGTGGGCACTCACATATGCTTTGGCATGTATATATATGTGTGTATCTACAGACATTATTAGTACAATTAATGTTGGATAATTTTTCACTACCACATATATGAGGAAGCTTTTCTTTTGTCAGGGATTTTGAGACTCTTCAAGCCTGGTTTCTTTTAATCAATTGGTAGTTGAGGTGAAAATGAAAACTCAGCAAAAATAAGAATTAATTTTTTTTTGCTCTTAAACGTTGACCGAGTGGCGTAGTGTGTTAAAATGTACAGTGGCAGTGTCATATATAGAGGTATATTCCATAAAGATATTCTATAGAGAAGTATATTCTATAGAGGAATGGGAATAGAGCATGGCAAATCATGGCATGGCATAGGGTAGAATAAAATACAAAATTCACTTCTATTACACATTTTCTTAAGGTCACCAATATACAATTGTTGGTTGACTCTGTGGCGTAGGATGCACTTATAGTAGTGTAACTCTAAAAGGTCTGGTCTTAGTGTTAATAATATTGACTTTTTTAGTTTTTAAAAGCAGTCAAACGATAGACAAAAACTTTAACTTTGTGCTTTGATAATAAATAATTGGTCTTTCCTTTAAAAGCATAATGAAAATTAGTTCATCTCACTAAGCTACTCCAAATTTTGTACAAAAGAATTTTTAAAGGTGGTGCCAAGCTGTTTGACTAGCCTGACAATTTTTCTACTGCAGCGTTACGTCCAAACTTCTCAGTGAAGGGCGGAGCTCGTAGATTCTTTTAACAAACAAAAAAATTTTATTTTTCTTTCTTAGTAACTAGCCATCGGCTCAAAAGCTTCCTTTTCTCTTACTTACAGTAATACTTTACTTGTAAATTGTTGACTCGGGATTGTGACGTTAGGTTTTAACAATTGGTATATGTGCAGTAATGATATTTTGTCATACATGAGCTGGCATTGACCTACGGTTTGATTTTATATTTTATGTAATGCAACAGGAGCGTACTTTATTCATCTCTTTATATTACGTTCTAGTAAAGGTTTTTGTCAAACGTTATCTGTACAATTTTTGCTTGATATTTAATTCATTCATCAAAGCTAAAATTATGTTTAAATCAATTGGAGTTCCAAATCTTGAAATGTTGAATAAAAGAAAATTAATTTAATCAACAAACAAGTCTTACGTTTTCTGATATTTTTATAAATTAAGTAAGACAGAAATAGTCAATCATATACAAATAATTTAAAATGTAAAATTTTAGATTTACTTATACAACGTTTTAACAATTTAGAGTTTTTCTTAACGTATCTTACTTCTGTGATCGTTGATTAGCCACTGCCTGCGCACCTGCAGTCGCAAGATCTTACAAAACTGATCGCAACGATAATTCTAATCATACTTGAAAGTACTTGTGGCAAAGATGGTACTTAGAGTGCTGCTCCTAACGTCGGAATCTAAGTTAACGGTCCTTTCTTTCTTGTTCTTACTTGATTCACTTTTTGGGCGAGTCTACAGTTGCCTAGTTTGATCGAGCTTCTCTCGTATAGTTGAGACACCCAACCTTCACTTGAAATTAACGGTTCTAGCACGCAGCTTTATCACCAGATTTATTCTAACATTCGCTTAAAAGACGCATCAGAGCTGTCTCTCTTTCTCTCTCTCTCTCAAACCTCCATGGTTACTTTAGAGCACTTGATGAAAGAGAAAATAGAAATATTAGTATGTGCAAGAAGTTTTTATATTTTTGCATGAAGGAGGACACGTAGGTTGGTAATTCAAACAAAGGAACTAATCCTAACCTAATGACTCTGAATTGACACGAGCACAGTCGTGGTGCAATAATTAGACAGTAGTTAATGCTTAAAACTGTTTATCTCTCGGATTCCAGATTTCGTCAAAATTGATGTTACAGTAGAAGCGCTTTAGAACATTGTTTGAGGTTGCAAGTGTAGTTTGAGTTTTGGGACGGTAACTTGTAAAAAAAAATAAGTTGTGAGTCACTCGATTACAGAAGCAGATGTACTGTTTAATGTTTGAAGATCACTCAGCATTTGCTTCTTACAGTTTTAGAACGAAACCTTGCGTTTTGAAGTGACAAATATTAAGTATATGACGTGGGAAGTCACAGCAGCATTGTCATCAGTTTCTGATCACTGACTGGGTATTTTTTTACATTAAGTAAATTTCTACAATGATTTATTTATAGTAAATAATACTTAATATTTTTTTAGTAAACATAAAGATGTCAGCTGTTACATTCATTAAATATGATTTAACTCTCTTATAAACAAGTTGACAAAAATCAGAAAGCAAACAATGTTTTTACTTCTTAACATGCTTCAACAACGTTTTTTGAATTTTGAAAAAAAAGAATGCGTTAACTACGACTGTTAAACAAATCATTGAAAAATTGGTTGTGATCAATTTTTTTCAGAAAATTCAACGGGATGTTATAGATCATTAGTCCTATCAATCTAAGAGTTAAAAATAAATTTCGGTAGAGCTGTTTTACAGGCTTTCATTAATATACCGGTGGTAGCGTTACACAGATGAGTTGTTAGATGCAATTGCTAGATTTACTTTTAATCCAAACACATGTAAAAGTTCTATCGGAATTTGTAAACAAACAATAATGACACCTAAATCAAATGTATGTTTACTAATCTAATTTCTTGATAATGTACTGTACTAATTATATAACCTTTCAAGTCCCATAGATTAATTCTTATAGATTATTCTCATGATCTTAAACAAAACACTTTAGTATACTATTAGCCTAATCTTCAATCATGTCCACCTGGCATTCACCGCTGTTTTTGGTTCCAACAAAAAAGTGTAGTTTAACGAAACTAACAACTGAAGATACCACTAATGAGGGCATCGTTTCGACCCTTGCACCATATAAAGGTGTCAAATAGGGAAATAAAAAATTTACAACCGTGAGTAGACTAATTAAGCAATAAACCGACTTTCATATCACAATGATTTCTTAGACGTGAAACAACGAAGGTGCGATCGATCGTAATCGGAGTCAATAAAACTACGTACACCTTACTTGTTTGAATATACCGTAACTGGATAATGCGACCAATTAACTAAATATACTACATGGGTAATGGTGGGTAGCGACCTCAATATACCGAACTTACAGGCTCAAAACCACAGAAAGCGACTGACCTAGTCCTAGGATGATCATGCATGAAAAAATTTAAACATCTCTCTACACAAGTCTGCTGAATCCATGGACACTACTTAGTTGTATCAATTAGGCAACTACGGATTTACACCTGCTCACCTTAATAACGCCCTAGGGCATCAACAGCCTCCTATGAAGAAAGGGATTGTTACTCACTATTCTCATGTGCTTTGACGATCGAGCACTCGTCTCCTATGCAGCTTCAGAGAGAATGCTTTGATTGTCCTACCAGAGCAAAAACTAAACTTTTCATTTTACCTTCTTGTCCAGGAGAGCTCAGTCTCCCCACTGGAGTCGTGCCCGTCGGGCCAACGCACTGTCAAACTATTTGCACGTAATGATATTCGCGTCGCGTCCATGCCTCAAATCTCAAAATTTCAAGAACAAGTGACGCTTTTTATCAGGTGTAATATATATCTTTTTTGAGGACACAATACACATATATTGTAACAAGAACTACCTCGAAAATTATTTACAATTTTTGTATCGACAGTATGAACTAGTTTAGGTATTAGAGAGAAGATATTACGAATAAACTAGAGACAAATTTATATTTTCCACTTTACTGTTAAAAAAAAAATAAACGAAGCAGAGTGTTAATTTTTTAATAAAATTTTTAATAACTAAATGAATATTATTGCATGCATGAAAATAAAAAGATTTTTACAGAGGAATAAGATGAAAGCTAAAACAACAATTTTACTTTTTTTGTGTCCATCTCCTAAGCTAAGAAGGATGATCAACAGAGTCACTACGTTCAATAACATAATCTCTTCTAATAAAAATTAATCTCTTCAAATGGAATAGGTTCGAGCAATAATAACTTTATTCAATATATTTATACACTATTTGGCGATTGTTTAAAACTTAACATTGACATTCAAGATGGTGGATCAAATATGGTGGACAAAAGTTGGACAAAGTACTTTAATTTGGTGTAAATCTATACTTGGAGGATTTTGAGGTTGCTAATCACCAATCCTAGCTTACAATTAAGAAGTTTAAGATAGGGAATCAAATATGTTGGAAAAAAATCTAACACAATGCTTAAATCTGGTTAAAAGTTTGTACTTAGGGATTTACAAAATTACAGGAATCTTTAAATATGTTTAATATTGATCTTGCAGTAAGGGTTGCTCCTATATTAAAAGAAAATATCTCCTAAAAGTAGATTTTTATTATTATGGAGCCTATTCAAGTTACTATCTATTCAAAGTTTTCTGTGCTATTAAGCATATTATAATAAAAGGCTTAAAAATACCTCACTGTACCATATAAAAGCTATAAGAACCATACTACAGAAGTGCAAGCGGATTTTTTAAATCCATGTAGTTCTATGTAAATTCCATCTGGGTTTCAAAAATCCGTGTTTCATTTTTAAGTTATACTTTCATAGGCGTGCTATGCGTGAGAGCAAATCAACGGTTTCAGGTTTTGACCTTTAGAAAAAGTGTGAGGGAAGTGGATTTTGGTTGACTCTCCCCCCTTTATCTTATCCCCCGTAACGTACTTCAAGTTTTCTTCACTGCACATGACGCCACATCGCATCACCACATCACATACTTTGAATTTTATAAATGTTATTTCTTTTTATTTTAACAAATTTTAAACTGTTAGTCCAAATCTGTAACTAGCAACTTTGCACATCCTTGAGTATAATTTTTTAACAAGATTAAAGTACTCCATAAGTTTTTGGCAACCACACTGAATCTTTCAGCTTGAATTTTAATATAAGGATAACGCATTTATTTTGTACCATCGTTAAATATTGTGTAAATTCATTATTGCTCAATTTTATTTCGTAAAAAGAAGCTAAAGTTTTCTTATTTACTTGCAATTTAGCAGGTATTGATTATTTTTAACGTTTAAGTTTACTTTAAACTTATATGAGAATAAAAATCAAACCTTTGCGTCAACTGATATTTCACCAACCGTCTTATTCTGATACTTCAAAAAAAATTAATTTATCTGGTTAAAAAACTGTAGTCCCTAGGTAATTTTAAACCAAAAAAATGCTTCTTTATCTGTTTGTCAAACCGTGATTGGTTCAGGCAACCGATGATTACAGAACTTGTCACCGTGAGAAACTATGTGACAAACGTTAATTTTGCAAATTACTTTTCTCTTGCCCCATCCTACTGCAGTCTGTTCAATAAACCCCATCCTGCCACACTGTACGTATATGATGACTACATCAAACTGCGATCACTCCTGTCGTTCTACCAAAGTGCATACCTCAATATCTTAAGAAAAAAGATGTTGATTTGTATTTGAATTGTAACTTTTTATTTTCCATGTAAAAAAAAAAAAAATATTTGTAAGAATTCTACCAACGATCTTATATACGGGACACAAGTCCTCACCCACTCTGCCACAAAGGATCCTGATTATAAAGAACCTTTCATTTCTTGTTGTTCTGTAGTACGTACCTTACTTCTAATGTTCATATGTATTTACAGCTTGTAAAGTTAATTGATTAAATTATATATAATATATGAAATAGTTGGTGATTTATACAATAAACAGATTTTTTCGTTTAATTCTTTAACCTTTTTTGGTAAGAAATTTTTCAATGTTAACGCATAACTATTTGATTCTTCTTTAAATTGGGCATTTTGTAAATAAAAATTTATTTATTTACCTTATAAGAGCTTTTTCGAAACTTCCGTTCTTTTTATTATCAGTTCGTTCATACAAAACTTAATAGATTGAGTGTTACATTTGCGTTGTTCATTGTTCTTTTAAGATTAATTCATTTGGAAAAATGTTATATTAACGCTTTATTAACTAGTAATACGTCTAGTGATGTCTACCTACTGTCGGTGAAATATACCATATAGTATTCGTCAACTAGCTACCGCACCCATAAATCAATACCAACGCACGCTCGGTCGATCGCATGCTCACCAGCCATTCTTGCTCCCTAACCCCATCCACGCCAAATTTAATAGCTGGCTTTCGCCTGCAGCTGCACCTATTTTCTAAAAATATGTTAATTAAATTTACCTCCACTCACTGACTAACCCCCGATAATCAGTCCGATTAAGAGTTTAAATAGAATCGCACCCTGCAACCTCGTCCGTTTTCCTGGAGAATCTGCCAACCTACAAGCAAGTATCTGGTATTAACTACGGTGAGTTACATTATAAAATATTGGATTGTCTAAGTCATTATTATAATATTTGTGATCCAATAAAGCAAGTTATACTAACAATTCAATTGAGTTTTTTCTTTCTTATAGTATATTACCGGCTTAACAAACAACTTACTTCACTGGCCGACCCAGAAGGCCTTTCAGCTGCTAATCATCCCTAACTCGTAAAGGTACAGGTACATTACTTTTAATACTTTAACTTCATTACAAACCCTGCTGAACACAAAAGTATTTGCTGTCGACGCGCTGCACACTGCATGCAAATTCTCGTAAGCTAAAGTTACGTCGAAGAGCCACGATGTAACAATTGGGGGCTCGTCCTAAAAAACCACTACCTTTTACATATTTACAATGGACAACTGCAACGCTGATGCACTCGAAATTCTACTCACTCAGATAAGCAGAATTAAACCTTCTTTTACTGCAAAAAGACAACTGACTTTATCAGATTGTTTGACATATTTACATATGAGCCAAAAAGACTTACCCGACAGTATAAATCTCGCAAAAGGTCCCAAAATCCAGAAATTAGTGTCATCCTTATCAGGAATAATGGACATGAAAATCGTCACAAGAATTGGTCAAGTCAAATTAATGGTTGATATCTCAAAAAATGTGCTTATTTAAAACACCAATTTCTTGAAAATCATAACTGCTATTCAGCAAAAAGAAGCCATCGCCGACTTCAACCAAGAAATTAGTAAACTTTAAACAAATAACATGGATATCACCGAATATCTTTTAAAATTAGATCTTAATATTCTACTTAATATATACATAAGAGCATCACTGTTTATCAAACCTAATAAAACAAATTATGAATTTTGATTTTCAGTATTTAATAAAACAATTAAATCAACTGTAAAAAAAATAACTTACACTCCAAGCACTAGCACACTTTCCAAAATTATGGAAACACCTAAAAATCATGGTTCCAACAATGTCACTCACAGTAATCAATCCAGTTTTTCAAAAAAGCCTTAATCCAGCACCCCTTTGCAAGCTATGAATAGCTTTTATAACATTAATAATTCAACTCTGGCGCCTACCCGCAATCTTTCTACAAAAAACGAAATTGAAATGATACCTGTATATAATGGGTCAAACATCCCTCTCTCAACTTTTTTTGACGGCTGCAGAGAAGCATGCCAAGTAATTCCAAAAATCAACAAACCCCATCTAGTAAAATTAATTAAAATGCGACTTTCGGAAAAAACATCACTCTTCAAATAAACTCTAAAAATAAGATTTTTGACACCATCGAAGAAAAAGCAATATTTTTTACAAACATTTTTGTATCCGCAAAAACATATCATCAAGTAATGGGTGAACTAGCGGCATTAAAACAACAAAAAAAAGAACGTCATCACCTTTTTAATAGAGTTAAGGGCACCGCCCAAGCATTGATTAAAGCAACTTATCGCAACGGTCAAATACATAAGAAATTTTATACACAACTAGAACAGAATGAAGTTAAATATTTCATAAGAGGGTTACACTGGATAATCAAAAGCTTGTATGTGCCACTTGAATAACCTAGAAACTGCCACAACTCAAGCGATAGACATCGAAGGAAACTTTGCGTGTTATGAACTCGAACATCTATAAGAAACAGTAAAAATTATTAATAATAGACAAAATCAAGATGCACAAATAAACTTAATCCAAACTCCAGAAAAATACCAAATTTGTGAAAGACAAGGGCACACGGCCGGCAATTGCTGGTATTGCTATAATACTAGTAAAGCCGACCCTCACCAAGCCACGCCCACGTGCAACGTGGCTCCATTTACCACCAAACGCCGTCCTAGCCACTTTCCTATACCGTTATACACTCATTTCGCAAAAAAAGGCATGTTATGGAGCCAACCATCACATAATAATCCCGCACCTACATATTAATCTAATAATTATATACCAAACCAATACAAGCAGCAACAAACTTTGAACTTAATTAATGATGATCGAAACAATTAAAAAGCGTGCAACTATTTCAAAAACTTGGGTCACTGGAAAAACGAATGTAAAAAAAGGCTTTCAACGATAAAATTAAGCAAGAGGCATCGGGAAACAACTCAGGTTTCTTCCAGATGGGAAGCGTAAGAGAAACCAGCAATATAGCACTAAAATTTTCCCAAAATAGACAATAGCTAACAAAACCATCTTACTAAATATTTAAACCCAAACACCTACTGTAACAATCAAATTCAGTGAAATCAATCGACCTTCGTTGTTCATCCTTGACACCGAAGCGAAAGCATCGCTTATTAAACAATCCGTCATCCCACCCAACATTATAATTTTTTAAGATACCATTCTGCACCTAAAAGCCTTAACGAACGTGAAAATCGAAACTCAAGGGTGCATTGTTCAAAGCTTTCAAGAATGCTTCTTCGGATTTCACATCATAATAGATGAATTTCCCATAGAAACATACGGCCTAACAGAAAACGAGATATTTTGTACTAATCAAGTACAAATACATTACGGTTAATGTTACTTAAAATAAGAAATTACGCTATACCTCCCAAAAGTGAAACAAATAACACAAAACATTTCCTAAAACAATGAAAAAATTCCATCGCATGCACAAGTATTCTATATAACTTCTTACGCGTTAAAAAATCAGAGCATTCTCACTCAGAACCTTAAAAAACTGCACAGTCTGAACTCACCAGTAGCAAAAAAAACAAGAAATCCTGAATAATCAAAGATTTCTGAGATCCGAAATCAGGAAATTAAAAATGACATTCCAATGGCCGAAATCCGAAATCATAAAATAAGAAGCAAAATTCCAAAAACTGAAATTCGTGATTATGAAACAAAGATTAATGCTCCAAAAGCCGGAATCCTAAGTCATGAAACAAAAAATAAATTACCATCACGTAAATTTAAAATCAAGAAATAAAAAACTTCTTTACTAACGCCAAAATTCAAAATCAATCCACAGAATTTTCTGTAATAAACTCTCAAATCCAAAATTCAAAAAATTAGGACACAAACAACCACGACACAAAAATCCGAAACTTCAAACTCAACAACAATTAAGGATTCATATTTAAAATTTGAAAAATTCTAATCTCGTGAGAAATTATTACAAAACTGCTGATAATAGCAAAAGCACTGAAGTTCAAAGTCATAACGACAATCTGTACGCATGACATCGTGATACAAACGAAAGTGACATGTCTCGAGCACATCGAGCACATTGAGCACAGCAAGCTAACAACTATAAAAAAGATAGTAGTAGACTATTCTGACAGTTTTTACCTCAAAGGTAAAAGATTACCTGCTACGGACCCCATAGAGCTAAACATCCCAGCAATAACTAGTACCCCTATTTAAAATAAGCCTTTCCGGCAACCCCCCGTCCTACGGGAAGAAATAAACAGACAAGTCAAAAAAATACTTATGAATGAAGTTATTGATCCTTTTATGAGCGATCACGTGACGCCTGTTATTTGCATGCCAAAAAAGCCAGGACCCGACGGATAAAAAGTCCTAATAGACTTTAGAAACCTCAATGGCGTAATACCCGACTATAATCATCCCGTACCAAACATAGCAGATATTATAGAAAAATTCGGCGCATCTAAATATTCTACAGTCTTTAATTTCAAAGTTGGTTATTACTAAATAAAAATAAAAAAAGAAGACAGACATTAAACTGTCTTTATGTGCAATCTAAACTTTTTTCACTTCAGAAGATACCCTTTCGGATTAAAAACAAGTGCACCAATATTTTTAGCACTCATAGCTGCCTTAACTTTAAACATTAAAAAAGCAGTTTAATTCTTCGACAACGTATATATTTACTTCCAAGAATTTGATAAACACTGTGAAATTATTATTTGATTTTTTAAACAACCAAGAGAAGCAAATGTAGTCTTGGAGCCAGAAAAATGCGAATTTTTAAAACAAGAGATAAATGATCTTGGTCACATAGTTAGTAAGAAAGGGCTAAGATCTGATCTTAAAAAGATGGAAGCAATTAAAGAATTTTCTTCTTCAAAATCAAAAAAACTTTCGACAATTTTTATTATTTGTAGGCTTCTACCGTAGATTTATAGAAGACTTTGCCAATATAGCAAAACCCTTTATCATGCTATTAAAAAAGGATCAGGAGTTCTTGTAAAACAAAGAGACTCAAACAGAATTTAAAATTCTGAGAGATAAAATATGCTTTTCTTCAATTTTGATTAACTCTGACTTTAGAAAAATGCTTATACTTACAACAAATGCTACAAGCTACGCTATAGGAGGCACGCTCTCACAAGGAGAAATTGGGATGGATAAGCCCATCGCTTTTATATCCCGCAGCTTGTCCAAAATAGAAAGCAACTACTGTACGTTCTCCAATAAAGCCCGGGTTCTAATACATGGCATAGAGGAATTTAGAGTGTACTTGTACGGAAGAAAATTCATATTTAAAACCCATCATCGACCCCTTGTATGGCTCAATTCGATGAAAGACCCATGATTCCGGATCATAGACTGGCGACTTTCATTCGCTGATTTTCAATTTGATATAATATACAAACAGGCTTCCAGAACGTTGACGCAGACGCATTGTCTAGAAATCAAATTGATACTCACATACTTTCACTCATCTGCATAAAAGTAGAGCCGAAACATCTTCCAAATACCGTATCAAAAAAAAAACCAGCAATACGGCATAACGACACGCCAAAAGGCAGGTAAAAGCATAAAATCCCGCTACAAAGAAGCCCTATCAGCCTTAGCAAAAGATATTCGTACAATGAACAAATTAACCCGCTCGAAAAAGTTAACAATCGGCACACCTAAATTAATTTAACACAACAACAATTTTCATACAGTTTTACTTATAAAAGGCCAAGACAAAGAAAGCATAATAAATATAACAACAGTGCTCAACAAGTCACTTATTAACTTTAATAAAATAATAATTTTAAAAAATATATCGACGGTCTGTATCGCTAGAACCGTCAAATTAGAAAATATCGAGTTTAAAAAAATTCATCAGATGTTACAAGAACATATCACAAAAATTAAAATAATAATTTACCTAGGAATAATACAGCATCCACCTGCCACAGGAAAGATATAACATTATTAAGGAAATGCATTACTCAGTCATAAAAGGGCATAAAAGTGTTAATAAAACTTACAACAAACTAAAAATTAATTATTTTTGGGAACATGAGAAGAAAGACATTGAATCGTACATACAAAAATGCCTTGAATGTCAACTAAAAAAACTAGTACGTGTTAAAATCAAACAAAAATTAATTATCGCCGACACACTTACCAAACCTTTTGCTAAACTCGCTCTAGACACAGTGAGTCCGCTATCAGCAACTCAGCAAAATAACAAGTATACTCTAACAATACAGTGCTTATTCTTAAAGTACGCTATATCAGTTTCATTAAAAGATCAAACTGATATATCAACAGCAGATGCTTTCGTTAAGAAGTTCATTTATGTTTAAGGAGCTCCAGAAGCTATACTTAAGGTTCAAGGCACTAACTTTCTAAGTAAATTAATTAAGAAGGTAACTAGTAAAGTCAAAACAAAGCAGCTTAAAACAACAGCATCTCACATCTTATCAAACGATTTTCTTAAGAGAGCCCATCACATTCTTACTGAATACCTTAAAATATTCATTACAAGTGAACAACAGCGGGATAAATGGGTAGTATTAGCGGTATTTTATTTCAATACTAATACAAACGAAAGCATACAGTACACACCTTTCAAATGAGTTTTTGGAAAAATAGAATGGCTACCTAGTAGCAAACCTCTCGAAGCAGATAATTTATCACCCACATACTCACAATACATGACAGATCTAGTCACTTAACTAAATACCCTACATAATGTCGTTCAAGGAAAATTGATCATGACTAAGAACAGAGCAAAAGAGGTACACGATAAGAAATCACATTCTAAATTAATTAAAATAGGTGACACTGCATGGCTCCTACAGAGCCCCCGAGGTCATAAATTTAACGATCAGTATTCAGAACCTTACTTAGTGCTCGATACATGGGATGACAAAATCGTAAAAATTAAGATCAACGAAACATACAGAAAAATAGTTCACAGCAACCACTTAAGGCCGGTAAAAAAAAACCATACACACATACTTACACACGCATACGCTGTCTGCAAATAAGTATACCCTTTTTGCTTGCACGAAAAACAAATTGAAAATCACTTATTCTACAGATACAGATAATTCTCTGGCTACTAACATTCTACCAAATCGTCAACCAAGCCACAAAAATCATTGTATATGACTGCAGCCAATCTTTCGCTAATTTTACAACTTTTTCTCTAGTCAATACAGGAAAATGCGATATTCGTGAACCGGTCATAAATTTAATTAAAGTTCACATGTTAGTCATTCAATTTAATGACAACGCTTCCACACGTGTCATTTATTTCAAAATAAAAATTAAGAGAACAATACAACACTGTGGCATGTGGTCGTATAATTTAGCAATAAAAAATGGAAAAATAGAATACCTCAGAGAAATAATACAAAATGAATGCAATAGAATGCATTTACACAGAAGTATAACTCTGTACAACAACATAATCCAAGACATTCTTATTAACAATACGAAGACCTTTTTCGTAAAATTAGCAGGCTCCATAGGTGCTAACAATGCCTGTAAAAACGCAGGATCATACACATTTGCATACGGGGAATGTGAAAAAATATTCGTACAGGGTTACGCCACGATCACTTAAGAAGAGCGTTACAATGCCATTGATTTATACAACAATAAAATAAGCCTCAAGTCAAAAAATCATGTGTCTTTGTGGACAATCACTGTATTGACCGCATTTATGGATACGCATGTTGGAACGTAATCACTATTGACTCATGCAACCGTAATAGCTACACAAATCTTTTTACAGGATACGTAAACAGGATTCTCAAAAGAGAAAATGAGTTTAAAGAGCTGTATGTACTCGAATTAGATCATGTGTCGTACGCATTCAAACACATGGGCACAGTAAACACATGCTTTTTTGCGCTTGTTAAAACGGAACACCCAAAAACATTTTTACTGACTGACCCAGAAAAGCAGAATTTTCCAGCAGGAAAAAACGTCGATGTTAACAACATAGATATGTTTACATACGTAAATTCTAAATTTATCTTTACAGAAAAACACTTCAAAAATCAAATGCAGAAAATCTTCAGAGACGTACTGTTACAACAATGCAAATTTGAGAGAAAAATAATCGGAAATGCATTCAATATTGCCACTATTTTACCAGATAATCTCGCTTATCAACTTATGTCTGGCCCGGGTTATATCAGCCTTCTGGCCAAGAAGGTAGCACATATTATTAAGTGTATACAAGTAGAGGTGCACACAAGAGAGACCGATGCGTGCTACCAAGAGCAACCACTGTTTTGGAATAAAAAACCGTATTTTTTGGCCCCACGCACACACGTACTGAAAGAATACGGTACAAAAACGGGATGGGATACAGTAGTCTTCGTAATGTTTAATTTCGGATACTGATGGTACAAAATGTTACCACAAGTTACAACCTAAAATGATCCACAGTTACTAAGCCCAGACACCAAACAAACTTGGAAATGCTCCAGTCCCCTTGACCTAGAAAATAACAGTATGAATTTTTATAACAACATAGAAAATTTAAAACCTACATAATGTTTTCTTCCAAACGCTCAGCGGTACTCAATCAAGTAGCAGCAAGCATAACACTGCACAAAACTTACCAAATTATCAGCAAATACTTGTAAAGCAACTCACTGGAACAATATTCATAGAATCCATTGCAGCCACCGCACGACTAAAAACCGATACACACCTTTACCCCGTATGACAAAAAACCTGAATTTCATCTCTAGCCTTTCATACTACAAACGCAAAAACATAAGTATAAAAAAAAAAGAACCTTTAACATGGAACAACAAATAAATAAATTTTTCAATTCAATCCAAAAACAAAATTTTCTCAACCATTTAATCGATATCAATGGCGCAATAATTTTGACAAAATAACTTAGAAATAATTCAAAGACTAATAACTCTTACAGAAATGACCGTGTCTTAAAAATAGCGGGTAAAATAGCGCAACACAACTACCCAGAGATAACACAAACACCCCAGGAGCGTGAGAAACTAGCAATAGCTTGTTTTACAAACGGGCTTAAAGCCCCAGTAGGTCACTACATGTGCCCACCTACGTAATACGCAACCCCTTAAGGAGTGCCACAAACACACCGAACGAGTCAACGATTACTTACGACATCTTTAAAAAACTGCAGTAGTACTCAGATGTAACTGTGTAACAAAAAAGAAAAAAAAAAAAGAAAAAAATTTTCCTTTTCTCACTTAGGATGTCTCAATTTCGTTTTACAATATTATAAATGTTCTTTAGTTCTATCATAATTACAACCATGACAACGACGAGTGCCAAGATAATACCTGAATTTCATCAGTCAAACTTCAACCCAGGAATCGTTTTTGAACAAATACAAGATATGAGGATAATAAGCGAATTTTGGTCGATACTGTCTCACATAGACACTAACCATCTTAAAGAAGCTCATTATGACCTCACCAACATTTTAACCGATTTTAACACCACCCTTCTGGAGAAAAGCATCCACAATGATACCTTGTCTTATACAATAGAAGAATTAGCAATCAAAATTTACGAACTAGACTACTTCAATCCTTTTTTCTATAGATTATTAACATCGTACAAAGTTAACAATGTCACAATTTATTCCGAAAAAATCAGAATTTTCAAACATGTTAAGCACCCAGCAGCAAACCATCGCTAAACGCGATGAATGCACCCATTACATAGACAATAAAATATAGCAAAACGAGAAAGCTGCTATGCAACAACTAAAATTTTTACAGGCAAACCTTACTGAATTTTTAAAAAGTGCTAACACATCCACTAAGGCACAAACACAATCAAACGTCTTGTTACTTGAAGCTTATCACATCTTTGTCATCTTAAAAAATATTATAGAAAAATTTACCAACTCAACGCAGCAAAATAAGTTTATAATTTTAGTCAGACTAATATAGTATCTCAGTTATTTTATAAACACTATTTCTCAACAAGGAATACCGATCCCTGTCGAAGCAATGAATAATTAATTTTCATATAAATACAGTCAAATTCGATTTCAGGTAATCTGCAGCGAAACCATAATAAAATTAATATTTTCGATTGTTCAAATGATGACTTTCAAACTATACAAATACACATCATGGTATTTGTATTTTAAATGGTATTATATTTGTATCTATATTTCAAAAAACAAACAGCCACAATAGCATGATCGTGGCTTGCATAATTCCCACAGCGGATTATTTAGTGCGAACAGATAGTTACCGTATATATTTATTTATTTAACAGTCAGAAGTTAGAGTTCTTGTGAAATAGAAATATTCCGTTATCCTAAAAATATCGATCTCTACAGTTGTAATATATAAGTATTTAACGCTAGGTCATCTCACATCATTAGAACATACAACCTCTCTCATTGGATCTTTCCGACAGAAAATACACACAACATTACCGTCCTCTGCGAAGAAAATAAATATCACCCGCAATCAGTTTGATATTGTATCATAAAAGCAGACTTTGGACGCACCATAAAAGACGCAGAAAAACGCTTTGACTCCGGAACCAATAGATAGGTAAACAGCAATATAATAATCCCGCCTGTCACTCTCACTATATACGAACCAAAAAAAATTTTAAACAACACTTGTACGTATTTTCCACAACTACCAATGTATTTTACAGGTAATTCAAAGACCCAGACAAACATCATCATAGCTGCGACAGTACTCCTGATAGGCATAATGCAACTCCCATTCATTCTCATTTAATGTTACGTAATTTTCTCTAGAAGGGCTTTTGAAAAACTAATAGCCAGGCTAGACCAAAATAGCATCAGCTATACACCCATCGGTAGCATTGATCCTGATTTTCACTGCGACTTCAAAAGGTTGACATGCACTCCAGAAAGCAACCGTAAACCCTGTAATAAAAAGGACAGAGCAAATTGACGATTTCCCAAACTTTCCTCCTGTTAGAGTTGCGCACAGTATAGGATCCCTATATAGTGATGGGAAACAAGTCTTATTCATAGAAGCAGGCAAAGGAAAGGTGGTGCACTATTCAAACGTTTCTAAAGACAATATAATAACTCTATGACGATAACATCAGTTATTCCCACTGTAATGGCCACCCGAGATCACAAAGTTCACAAAAAATCTGAAGAAAATGGGAGTGGCCAAAACGTTCACCCAATATTCTCGTCGTCTTATAAAATTTTCCAGAAGCCAAACCATTGGCTCCAAATTTTTCTGCAATCAAGACCATCTTATAGCAGATCCAATTGGTGTAAAAAAAGCAAAGTTTGCCACGCCTGCTTCTTTTGCACAACATGCAAACAAGACAGTTCTAAATAGTATTCAAACGTGAGCACAACAAATTTTTCTCATTACTTTTTTGACTTTCTCAAACTTGTAATACTTATTACTCCTTAACTTTGTTATCTGTTATCCATAAAGATGGCTGCAATGACGATCCTGACCAAAGGTACACTGACATCCAAATTCTCTATGACAGTCGTGCTAACGATGTTAGCATTCTGGATTTTCGCACGAATGGCTGCGTTAGGTTACGAGCAAAGAAGAAGGATTAAGGTAATCCCTGATGTGACGCGTACAAATTTCGCTGCTGACAGGTAGTAGCAACCAACACGCAGGAAATAACATAGGGTGGACTACTGGAAAAAGGCGACTTTGGCGGGAAAAACAGCCTCGCCAACTGCCCCAACTACGAAGAATGCTTGGAGTATAACAAAGGTTTACTGATCTGGAAATTGTGTACGCAGTGTTACAACACGTATGTAAATTATCGTTTAAAGGACATCTAAACTGCGTACCTCTTTGGATTTGCCAATAAAAAGCACGCAAGAGATCTGTGTAACCAAAAATATTGCTGGAACTTCGGAGGGCCCCCAGAGCTAAGCGCTATAATCATCATTTCACCTGAACTTAGAAATATTGATGAAGAAAATGTATGAGTTTCTTTTTTTTCAGCAAATAAATAAAAATAACAAATGTATCAATGACAATCATCATACAAAATGAATAATACTCGACACAAAAAAAAGAAAGATTAACAAATAAAAAATTACACAGACACAAAAAAAAATCAAATTCAAAACACAAGTCACCAAACACTAAAACTGGACACACACAAAGAACAACAGCAACAACAACAACAACAACAACACACAAAAAAACAAAAAATAATTACTCACACACACACATAAAAAAACCCAAATTGTTAATACACATACAAAAAAATCAAAATCATCACACACCAAAAAAATGACAACCAACAAAATTGTCAAGCATTGAACACACAAGAAAAGAAAGAGGTACTCAAAAGAATACAAGAGAGAATAAACAAAACCAAAAATTTAACGCAAAAAAAAACCAACAAAAAAAAACTCAACGTGACACATACAAAACAAGAGATACGCAGAACACTACTAACAAAAAACCACATTTATGATGGAGCACTATTGTACCCCTTCGTCGAAAATTCGCACATATACATATATATATATTGTATGATATACGAACATCTATATATATATATATATAGATGTTCGTATATCATACATATATATATATTGTATGATATACGAACATCTATATATATATATATATACACAAATAGTGTATGTAGCCCACTTCCCAATTACTTTAACCTTCCCTCCTTCATAATAATACGTTCCCTCCCTTCAAATCCCACCATGTGCACATCAACCCTTAACTTGTTCTTTTTTAATCTATTTAGCATCGCATCAATGATCCCATGGACTACAGTACTAATACGGAGCACTGGATATTTGTGCGAAGATACGTGACAGCTATCGCTGCAAAAATACGAAAATTTGGGACGACTTTTCCAACTGGAGGGGGTGACTCACTATCACTTATTTCATACCAAGCTATACGCAGCTAGCCTTACACGCATGCAAACTGAAAACCATGTTTATACAACATCCCGAATGGGATCGAGCCGAAACCCGTAAACGAGAGCAAGCCACGATCAGTACGATTTGTACGATCTGTACAAACATCGATTGTCAGTAGTGGTTTCCATTGGAAGGAAATGGTTACGAACGTCATGTTACTCCTCAGCGATAAAAACTTCGTCTTTTTGACATCAAATCCTGGAAAGACTGCTGCGAATGTACCATGCATCATTTACAAGGTAATGGAGACGACACTATTGCGAGATGCCAGTTTAAGTGCCCCAACCCAGTACACCACCAGAACTCACATAGTGATGTTCACCATTACTGTGAGTCCACTTCGAACAAATTTAACTATAATATCGTAGTCCAGCGAAAACCACCTTTTTTTCTCCTACCATTCCGTCTGCATGTCATTATTACTGCCTATTTAGTCCGTTAACCCAATACCGTCGTAATTTACTGTAAGAATATTTTTAAGAAATCGAACCGACAAAAAAAACTCAGCACATTTCCGATAGCTTACAAAATCTACTGCTTGGATGTTAGTTTTAAATATAGTAGTTACTAATAAATAAATAAAAAAAATAATAGTAATACATTCATCAATACAGATAACAATATACAGGAAACACTACACATCACTTACTGTATTATTACAAAATAAGATAATTGTTAGCTATCAACTAACATTGTAATATGGAATACTAACATAAAAAGACAATACTCCATGCGAATGCAACCCTAGCTATATTTAAATTATGTAAAACGTATATCTGTAAAACGCGAGCCTATTTAACCAGGCACGAACTCGCCAGGCGTGTAAGAGCTTAGATGGGGGCATGTCACGTAAAAAGACGTCTACTCACTATCGCTAATAAATACCATATTCGTCACCCAGCTACCACACCCATAAATCGATACCAACGCCCGCTTGGTTGATTGCGTGCTTACTAGCCATTCCGGCTTTCCAACTCCACCCCCGCCAAATTCAAAATCTGTATTACGCCTTCAGCTGCACCTGTTTTCCAAGAATACTCTTGACTCACCACCGGTTTTACCCCTGATTATCGATCCTGTTTAGGGTTTCAATAGAACCATACACTACTAGCTGGTCCTCTTTCCTGGAGAATGCGCCGATCAACAAGCAACTAGCTGGTATTAACTACGGTGAGTTATATTATAAGACGTCCGATTGTCTAAATAATCATTATAATATTTATAATCCCACAAAGCAAGTTTTGCTAACAATTTCATTGAGCTTTTTTCTAATACTATGTTTGATACTATCGTACAAAAAATGAAACAGTACAACAGGATTTTTACAATTTTATGTGAAAATTCAGAGCTTTTATTTCTTATTTTTGTTGTCACAAGTAAATTGTGCTATTTTAAAAGTATAGTCGAAATAAATTCTATAATAAGGTTAAAAGCTGTTATTTTTTAATAATCAGTAGATTTATTAAAAGTGGGTGCTTTCATATTGGCTAGCCTATCAGCAGCATCTGCGATGACTATACTGTGTACATTTTTGTCTACGTTATGTATCTCACTGATATACAAAGCAAGATCGCTAAAACCGTTGTAATGGCTAACCGCATAAACTACTGAACTGATTTTGCTGAAATTTTGTACACTTATTCATGATACTTTCTAGATGGTTTTAGTATAGTTTTTAACTTAAAAAATTTAATAACATTAGCAATAAATAAGCTCAAAGTTTTGCAAAAATATGTCAGCTTTTCACTTTAGTTTAGTAAAATCCGCTAGGTGGCGTTGACACGAAATCGAGGCTACCTGCAACAGAATTGAATAAGTGTGGTTTTAATACGCCGGAGCGTCATCGATAGAGATACAGTTGTGCCTCGGCAGTTCAACGGGCTGCATAGAGAATGCTGAAAATAGTCTTGCAGCTGGATATCCCGGTTACGGACGACGCTCTTCTGTAAGGGGGAAGGGACCTAGGTGTCCATTCACCCTGAATTTTGACGAGTGCGATCAAAAAAAAATTCATTCCAACTAATGACGTCTCTGTCATAATACCAGGAGACATATCTAGCCAGAGCACAATCTGCACTAACTCTTTAGAGTTGTGTGGCAGTCCCACCATCCCGCCTGGTGCAGTCAGACAATTTTTGGCTACAAATGTAAGCCAGTGAAAACAGCTCTGAGGGGCGCGGACAGCCACAACCTTCTTAGTCAGTCACAACCTTCTAAGTCCTACCTTCTTAGTCATCGCGTCCCCAACGCGCTTACTCACATGTTTTCGTCTAATGATGAGTGGTTGGTTATCAGGGGAACGACCTGAAGACGAGATATTCTTTGGTCAGCGGCGTACCTCCCTCCATCACAGTCTCCGTACATCGAGACTCCCAGGGTAAAAATCAAGCTACCCGTAGCCAGCTCTTCATTATCAGGAAAGAAAATAAAGAATAGCCTGGAAGTTTCACCACTGGCGCTTTTTAGGGCCATTATAAGTATTTATGTTCCCTACTTAACCATCAATTTAATCGGTTCTTTTTAGAGGCCACCTAAGTGTCAGCTACCTTGCCAACAAATACATTTTTACTACCATTTCCGAAAGCGACTCGTCGACTAAAAGACTATATTAACTAAAGACGGGCACTATTAAATCTAGTCAGCCATTCACTGGCAGACGTCACCTGCGGAGTTGTTCTTCGCAAGGTTGGAAAATTTGATGACTGACGACCCTATATTACCCTCTCGACTCTAAGCATTCAACCAGAAATTACTGATCCCCTTTAAGTTCTGCACTGGGCAAAGCTATAACAGTTATGAAGGAAAAAAAATCGAGCCAACGGAACAGCCTCCAATGGACAAGTATCATTAACCAATCTCCCCATCTAAGGTCACCAAAACAACTGAATCTGCAAATAAAAAAGGTGCCTGCGACACCAACGTCTTCAACGTTATACCGGGAGACGTTGGAAAAGAGCATTACAACTAGCCCCAAAACTTCGGATTTTGTAATTTTTCTTCCGATCAGTCTGGGTCTTCAACAGCAAGCCAGAGAAGATCACCCTGAGGTATCCAGGCAGTCACAATTGCTGTTAACTGAAGTCAAGAAAGAGTTAACTTAAGAACCTCACAACTTTTTTTAGGGCCATCGGACGTTGAACTACCTTGCCAAGAAATATATTAGAACTTAACAAAGTTAACAGAAAACAGGTTTTAGGGGTCACAAAAATTTTAAGGCATGCCAAAAGTCGCAAGAGGGTGAACTGAAAGAAAAACTTAAGATGTATTTAATAAATAAAATTTTACTTAAGCGTCAAGAAACTGACGCAGAAAATTTATCGAGATTAAAACAGCAGCTTCAAAATCGACACATGAAAAATCCATTATGTGAGAGATCAGTTTTTCATAGGACTCTTATAGCAATCTCTAAAATCTTTAGAGATCCTATTTCATATTTTGAAATAAGTAGAAAATGTATTTGTGTTTTTGTGGCAATAAAAATTAAGGGTTTAAGGTCCAGAACTTTGTTGGTCTGGTAATAAAGTTGTGAGATAAGAGAAAAAAAATTTTTTTTAATATAAATTTTTTGGGAGTTTAAAATCTTAAAATCATTAAAAAATATACCTTTTCGTAAATTTCCTTTTCGTCGAAAATCTTTTTCCAAACAATATTTCCTATCTCTAAATTATTGTCACGTTCATTTTTAATATGATTTTTATATTCATTTTTGCATCATGATAATAAGACGCATAATTGATCGTTCAAAAACAGTGGTGTTTCAAAAGTATAATTTAATATCTTCAGAACTTTGACGCTGAGATTTATTTATAGTCATTAAAAATGCTAAGACTAAAGAAAATTGTTTTCTGTATAAAATAAAAGGTAATGACGGTGCATTTTCTGTGTTAACAGTTATTATTAGTACATAAACTCTTTTTCTAATTTTTCTCTCGTTATAATTTTTGCTTCAATATTATATTTAAGNTGTGTTTACATTTTGAACCTTAATTTTAATCAGCCCGTGATAGTACCTATGTATTGTAAGGCTGCGTATACACGTAGTGTTAAACCTTACTGGAATACGTATAAGCTCACGTAAGTGCAAATGAAAAAAAAACACTCTTGATTCTGTTTTCCGGTTCTTCACTAACAGAAGCTGATGGCTCGAAATTCGAATGTAAAATTAATTTTTTTCATATTTTAAAGGTTCATGGATTATCCCCAGCACCATGTGACTTTTACGACAAATTAAAAATTCTTGTAGTCTTCAGGTAGCTTCCATTGTACTTAAGTGTCTACCATTAACATGATTTTTAATTTCATCTAAAATTTCTTGGATATTTTCTGTGATTAGAAATGAGGCAAAAAATTGTCACATGCACGTAAGAATTATCTCCGTACGTAGGTTAATTTGAAGTGGTACTTCTATAACTCCTGATTCAAAGGTGCGACTATCACGTTGATATTAATTTATACCAGTTAAATTTTAAAGACTATTTGAAAATCTTGTTTATTAAGTTTAATAAAGTATTAATTTTAAATTTTAGATTAGAGTATTCGATATGAAAGTTCGTAGGAATTATTATGTAAAATTTTCACTTAACCTCAAAATATCAGTAGTAAATGCTTGTGTATGCTTTTAAAATAGAATTCAAAAAGGTATTCCTGTGTTACTTGTAATATTTTTTCATTAAGCTCGTCAACACATGTATTTTGGGATAACAGTATGTTTTGTATAACATAAGCATTATTGTCTCAGTTTTTTCCATCAATAAATAACTAGGTTACAACTTTCATTAAAAGAATGCTCAGTTGCCATTAGAGCACATATTTAGAATTTACTTTCCATCCATCACTTTTTTCCGTTTATATTCGTCAGCCAACTTTAAAATTTTTAGGGATAGTGAATAGTAACTTAATCAGTGATTTCCTGGAAATTTCATGTTAATTTTTCACAATGATTCCATGAAAGAACCACTTTGATGGCAGGGAGTCTGTATGGACTCATCCGTACTTATACTATACCTCATCCTCTAACCGCAGTAAGAGCACATAAACTGTGTTTACATTTATACTAATTTCTAACATTTAAAAATTTCACGTGAATTATTACCGTCATTCCTTTTCTTCTTTTTTTTTTAAAAACAAAGTTCTTTTTGTC
>NW_019384261.1:1258292-1284753 GCF_000648655.2 Copidosoma floridanum | reverse complement strand
TTTTCTTACAACAAATTCAACATTTTTTCTTGACTCTTGGACAAGAAAGCATACATGACTTTTGTCCCTTACTTGCTTATTTATCCATTATCTTTATCATCTACAAAGCAGTCTTAATATTATTTTATAAGTACAAATATTTCATAACTTTCACATTTGTAATAAACTCTTATTTGTGTACATTAAAATAAAAGTAACGAATACAAGACCTTGAAATTTCACTCCATAACTAAAAATTATTTCCCTAACACTATAACTACGACAGCATGACTTAATAAAAAAAAATTAAATAAATGGAAGTATTCTACTTATAACACTTCGTTTTAATACATACTATTCAAATCATACAATTTATGAAATGTGTAACTAAAACTAGATAATTTTTAAAACACCAAGTTTAATAATTCACTACTTAAAAGCTTTAATTGTGCCAGGGGCCCTAAGACCCACACCAGGCTCTTTTTTTACAAATATTACTGAAAAATGTTTAAAAGCAAGTTTTGATTATGATTTATCCATTATATCCAGTTAGTTATTCACTGTCACTAGTGCAGTTTTTTACTACAAGATTGGGTACCCCAGTCATCAACGACCCTGATTTATCCTCTTGACTCTTGGCTTTTAAACCAGGTACTGCTCATCCTTTCCAAGGTATGCATTTGCCAAATCTAATAGTAAAGCTATAAAGGAGAAGCACAGTTTAACTAACAAAACAATCTTTAACAGGCAAGTGACACGAAAAAATCTCCACCTTGGATTTCCATTATGACTGAACTACATGATACGAAAAAGGTGCTGTTGATGCCAATGTTTCTGACATATCACTAGAAGACATTAAACAAGCATTTTCATAAGCTTCAATGCTCCAAAACGTTGTGGTTTTTCTTTCAACTAATCTGTGCTATAACAGCAAGACAGGAAAGATCACTCTAAGTATCTGACAGTTATATTTGCTGAAAACCTTAGTCAAGACAGAGTGAAGCCCACCTAACCTTTTTAGGGCCAACTAAGATCAAAATTCCTTGCTAAAAAATACATCACAACTTAACAAATTTTGGAAAAATAGTGCTCTTACGACTCACAAAAGTTTTTTAACAATGTCTAGAACTGCAAAAGGGTGATTTTAGGCGTCAAGAAAGTGACTTAAAGTATTAAATAAGATTAGTACAGCAGTGTCAAAATCCATAAGAAATGAATTATTAAAAGATAGATTAGCTTGTTATTATAATCCTTGCATGAATTACTGCAATCCTCTAGCAATTTAAATTAGTAAAATTACATGTATTGGAATTCATGGTAGGGTTATAAATAGAGAGGTGTGGACCTTATTGCTTTCATAGTAAAGTTTTTTGACTGCAAAGAAAAATATCATATTTTATGATTTACATCAGTTTTGAATCCTCATAGCATACAGGAATAACACTTTTCATATGTTATAACGTTAACAAAGTATAAATTAATTCCTTTTTCGTGTAGGGCATCAAGAACGCACTGTATTTTTCAATATCGTTACATTTTTTGTTTACTTCTTTACAGGGTATTATTAAACCTAAACTGCATACATTCCAAGAGTAGATTCCTAAAAGTAGAAGTTTCTTATACCCAAGAAGGTCAACAATATTAGTTAACTTTGAATCAAAAATATTTTACATTACGCGATAAAAAACTCAGGGGCTTTACTCCAAGAATCTTGGGCATAGCAAAGACGAGGAAGGCACTCACCAGAACTTATGTGACATGATTTTTCTTTTTATATCACGGAAGACAATGTCTGAGCTAAGGAATCATAAAGTATTTATTGCGCAAGCTAATTGACACATGATCACATATTCTGTTAACACACTAGTCAGTTGATATTGTTTAATAAAAATTCCAACAATATTTTCTAAGACGTACAATGGTGGATCACAGTATAACCGCCAAGACTATTTATTAGCAACCTTTAAAAAATGGGAAATAATATTAAACGTATAAAAAATTATATATATTGATTGACCTGTGTGTGTTTACATTTTGAACCTTAATTTTAATCAGCCCGTGATAGTACCTATGTATTGTAAGGCTGCGTATACACGTAGTGTTAAACCTTACTGGAATACGTATAAGCTCACGTAAGTGCAAATGAAAAAAAAACACTCTTGATTCTGTTTTCCGGTTCTTCACTAACAGAAGCTGATGGCTCGAAATTCGAATGTAAAATTAATTTTTTTCATATTTTAAAGGTTCATGGATTATCCCCAAACATTTGTGTTAAGCTATTTCGTTTAGAATCTTAATTTATGGTTTTTGAATAAATATTTCATTTATATTCGTTTTAAGCTATTTTCACATTGGACATTCAAATATTAGGACAAAGAGTTTTACATTTACATATTTTATTTTTAATACTTTTTTTTATTGACATCGAAAAATTTTATGTTTTACATGATTTCTTACCTTGACAACGTAAGTTTCAAATTGGTTATCAAAAATAATATTTTTTTTAACCAAAAAAAAAAATAAATTGACGATAATTGAGCGAAAATAATATTAAGCTCGATAAGATAATAAAAGAAGAAAAGCGCTTAAAAAAAATATTGAATTAAAATCATTGATGTCTAAAGAACAATTATTAAAAATAAAACAAGAAAAAACTAGTAATAGATAGCAACCTTGTCATTGACAAATGCTTCAATGGACTCCTGTGGAAATAAAAGAGATGAAAAAAGAAAAAGCTTAACAGAGATAGCAATATAGAGCTCGTTTAAAAGCGTAAGTACCGTTAACACAGTATTTTTTTCACAATCTGTAACGTATTTTGATTGAACTTGACTCTTGGACAAGAAAGCATACATGACTTTTGTCCCTTACTTGCTTATTTATCCATTATCTTTATCATCTACAAAGCAGTCTTAATATTATTTTATAAGTACAAATATTTCATAACTTTCACATTTGTAATAAACTCTTATTTGTGTACATTAAAATAAAAGTAACGAATACAAGACCTTGAAATTTCACTCCATAACTAAAAATTATTTCCCTAACACTATAACTACGACAGCATGACTTAATAAAAAAAAATTAAATAAATGGAAGTATTCTACTTATAACACTTCGTTTTAATACATACTATTCAAATCATACAATTTATGAAATGTGTAACTAAAACTAGATAATTTTTAAAACACCAAGTTTAATAATTCACTACTTAAAAGCTTTAATTGTGCCAGGGGCCCTAAGACCCACACCAGGCTCTTTTTTTACAAATATTACTGAAAAATGTTTAAAAGCAAGTTTTGATTATGATTTATCCATTATATCCAGTTAGTTATTCACTGTCACTAGTGCAGTTTTTTACTACAAGATTGGGTACCCCAGTCATCAACGACCCTGATTTATCCTCTTGACTCTTGGCTTTTAAACCAGGTACTGCTCATCCTTTCCAAGGTATGCATTTGCCAAATCTAATAGTAAAGCTATAAAGGAGAAGCACAGTTTAACTAACAAAACAATCTTTAACAGGCAAGTGACACGAAAAAATCTCCACCTTGGATTTCCATTATGACTGAACTACATGATACGAAAAAGGTGCTGTTGATGCCAATGTTTCTGACATATCACTAGAAGACATTAAACAAGCATTTTCATAAGCTTCAATGCTCCAAAACGTTGTGGTTTTTCTTTCAACTAATCTGTGCTATAACAGCAAGACAGGAAAGATCACTCTAAGTATCTGACAGTTATATTTGCTGAAAACCTTAGTCAAGACAGAGTGAAGCCCACCTAACCTTTTTAGGGCCAACTAAGATCAAAATTCCTTGCTAAAAAATACATCACAACTTAACAAATTTTGGAAAAATAGTGCTCTTACGACTCACAAAAGTTTTTTAACAATGTCTAGAACTGCAAAAGGGTGATTTTAGGCGTCAAGAAAGTGACTTAAAGTATTAAATAAGATTAGTACAGCAGTGTCAAAATCCATAAGAAATGAATTATTAAAAGATAGATTAGCTTGTTATTATAATCCTTGCATGAATTACTGCAATCCTCTAGCAATTTAAATTAGTAAAATTACATGTATTGGAATTCATGGTAGGGTTATAAATAGAGAGGTGAGGACCTTATTGCTTTCATAGTAAAGTTTTTTGACTGCAAAGAAAAATATCATATTTTATGATTTACATCAGTTTTGAATCCTCATAGCATACAGGAATAACACTTTTCATATGTTATAACGTTAACAAAGTATAAATTAATTCCTTTTTCGTGTAGGGCATCAAGAACGCACTGTATTTTTCAATATCGTTACATTTTTTGTTTACTTCTTTACAGGGTATTATTAAACCTAAACTGCATACATTCCAAGAGTAGATTCCTAAAAGTAGAAGTTTCTTATACCCAAGAAGGTCAACAATATTAGTTAACTTTGAATCAAAAATATTTTACATTACGCGATAAAAAACTCAGGGGCTTTACTCCAAGAATCTTGGGCATAGCAAAGACGAGGAAGGCACTCACCAGAACTTATGTGACATGATTTTTCTTTTTATATCACGGAAGACAATGTCTGAGCTAAGGAATCATAAAGTATTTATTGCGCAAGCTAATTGACACATGATCACATATTCTGTTAACACACTAGTCAGTTGATATTGTTTAATAAAAATTCCAACAATATTTTCTAAGACGTACAATGGTGGATCACAGTATAACCGCCAAGACTATTTATTAGCAACCTTTAAAAAATGGGATATAAAGAGATAATAAGAAAACAAATAAGCAACTCAAATAACTATACTATATAGTGAAAGATATTGCAACTAGACGTACAATCTAAAATCAGAAACTTTTTGCGTTATTCATCTAATTTCTCCAAATAGTCGCATTTGTTTAAAAAGAATACAAATTTACGAATCTATTTTTTTATAAATATTCAAATATATATTAAAACATTAGTGTACCTATTGTTTTCATTGAAACTTCCTATACTTTACTTTAATCGAATTTTAGTATATAAAGTAAGGGCTTCCATAAGTCCTACGTGTGAGAGAACATTTTTTCATTATAATTAATAATGATGTTATTCAATGGCTAGCATCAAAGAATTGTAAAAAACAATATAAGCTCAGGCAAACGATTAAGTACAACTAAAACAGTTTTAAGAGTTTAGTAACCACCTTTAGTTATCGATCTGATCGATCTGACACTCTGCCACGAGATGACTGGTGAGCCCTTAGCGCAACATTGACACACAATATACCTCGTAAAAAAAGTTATTGCCAATGTTTAATCGTTTTAAAATACTTTCATATATTCAATAAATGTAGATATCTTAAAAATACAATTCGAATTTGTTACCATAGGGATAAAGATTTAATTGTTCTTGTGAAATTCATATCCTTTTATATACGTCTTGTGTAGTTTTATCAGCATTGTTTTATGAGTTAACAGAGTTAACTTCTAGTAATTGTCTCTCTATCCTGTTTCATGCCTAGTAATAGTACCTCTTACAAGTTTTACTCAAGCATCATAAACTAGTCATATCACGCTCAGTATTATCAATTAGTTTCCCTATTTTTGATTTGATTTGCATACGCTTTTCCTCTGGTTAATTAAGAAAATTTATTTTGAAAGGTTTACTGCTATTTATTAGAATTAACAAGTATAACTAAAAATATTCGCTTTGAGTCTTTCTATCACATAACTCTAAAATTATTTTTATCAATTTTTTTGTTTACTCAGGCAACAAATAATATTGTTTGAACAACTTTAAACTCGATACTTACTTTGCAAACAATCAGCATTGAGAAGGTCTTTACATTTTTCATGACATTTTACTCCACATTCAACACATCTAACGCCTTGACGGGCAATACCCCACAAAAGTCCTTCGCATTCATAACAATATGTAGGAGATGTTGCAGTCCACGTGATGAAATTGTGCGGCGTTGTTGAAGAAATAGGATATATCATAGCTTGTAAGGTCTTCTTGTAAACATGCATTTTCTGAAAAAAAGAATTTCATTATCACCATAAACTTGAATTACAACTAAACGAATCTAAAGATAATATAAAGCATTGTTTGGCAGAAAAAATGTAAAATTTGATAACTTGTACATTATTAGATTAACTGTTTAAGCTCAGCGAGGTACCAAAAGGTTGCAAACAAATTTGTAATAATTTCAAAATTGGTATTATCTATGAAACATATGATTACAGCAGCTTAGTGGGGCTCGAATACGTTCGTAATATGTATAACTTAATTCGTTAATGATTTTGGATAGGTCTAGTTCTACACTTAGCTTTATTTAGAATTAACTCTCAACAAATACAAATTCAAGTCAGTTGCAAGAATATATCTTCAACGTTAAATAAAAAGTGCTGCTATATACAACTGATTTAAACAAGCATACCCATCAACGATTTTGAATTTTCAACGGCAGCCTTTATAGTATTTTTATCTTTTAAGGAATAATTAAGGATTTAAATGTAAAACATTCAAGAATCTCTAATAACACAAAAAATTAATTAAAAAGAAAATCTTTGTGGAAAAAGAGGTACTGTTAATTATAATGATGGTGCTTTAGTTCTTTTATAAATGTGTAATTCTAATAAAAAAAGGTTCAGTTCACAAAATATGTCTTAAAACATTAACATATAATTAAGAAGTTAAAAAATAAACTTTGAAAAATGGGCAATAACATCAGGGATTAAATAATAACATTTACATAACTACACAAATTACATTATACGTAATCCCTGGATGTTGTTTTGTAACTTACATTCTCAGATATGCAAGTATTGTAAGGAAGAAAACACGCCTATAAGGGCACTTTGATCTCCACATCTAAGATCTTCATTTACAAATTGAAAAGTGATAAAAAATGAACATACATTAAGTAAAAATTAATTACGCAAGTTAACGCTTTTTTTCTTCTAGTTTTTGATGTTTCAGTTCACTAAAAATAATTAAACTATAAGAAGACACTACCACAGCATCAGAAAATATGAGGTCAAAGATATTTTAACTTTTTTTTCCAGTATACATCTCACATATAATTAATGCAAAGTTATGAGAAATATTGAAATCGCTAGCCTGAAAAACTACTTAACTAATTTGGATTAAATTTTGAATACTGATTCGTGACACACCCTAGATAGTTTTTAAATTACGTTTCTTTTGAAAAAATTAAAAGCAATAGCAACGAAGAGGCCTTAGGATTGCAAAAACATGCTAACCTAATGTTTTGGGCCGTAACAAAAAATGAAGCCTCCTGCCATCAAAGTCAGTGAGTCTGGTTATAATATTCTCAAGGTAGGTGTTGATTACCGTAACTGTTCACTGGTAGTAGGTCAAGAACAGAACTGTTAGTCATATAGTTAAATATCCTGGCCAACAGCGACTCTCAACAGTCTGCAATGAGCAAGTGACCCATGCTGATTTTTACCGTGCATTCCGAAGATGACCAAGTGCCATGGAAAAAAGGCATTCTGAACAGCAATGTACCTGGCAGAAGACATGGTACAAAGTTTGGCAAAAGTTAAATTAGCTACAACGCTTGTGAGCCTTATACCCTCTTTTTTAACCAACCTGGTACTGCTGGCACTAGTTAGAGAAACAACCTTCAGTGGCTTGGACAGCTATATCTGCTAGAAATATCATCTGACTCTGACTAAAAGTATGATAACTTGCCCTTAAACGTTTAAGTTGACTAAATAATCACTTAATTTATCAGTTTTCCATAGGGCAATCTTATGTTTAAATTGCTTGGTCACGAATATTTTTATGCCAACTATTTCTAAAAAATGTTTTAAAGTAAATTTTAATAACGATACAGTTCCTTTTAAGATAAGTCGATTATCATCTGGTGGACTTCAAGAACATGGTTTTGTCACTAGACTGAAAATCCTGGCTACTGCTAAACATGCATTTCTCTCTTAACTTAATATTCCACTAGAAGTCACCAATTCTGTTCAAGGTCTACGCTTGATGAACCTCGTTGTAAAGCTATATATTAAAAGAAACTTGAGTCATAAATACAGTCTTTGTATAAGTGTTCTATTAATTCTATAGCTGCCAGATCGAAAATTGAAAGGAAATCGTTAAATGCTTAAGATGCATACAAGTATTGAGCACGATGAAACTAACACTGAACATTTATCGAAATTGAAACAGCGTTACCTTGTTGCTTTGGTATAAAAATTTTGTAATAAGAAGCACTTTATAATTATATATTTCCCATAAGTCTTAAATTTTTATAGCTTTAATAAAAAACCTTTCATATCATTACAATGTTAGAAAAAGCCAATAAGTAGCTCTTTTATGGGCCAACAACTGTTTTATAGAATGAGGAATATGTAGTATTTTTTAACACCGTTGTATCTTTTTTCTCTTTTGCAGATCAGTATTAAAAAAGAACTGCATTAATATTTTTTTCATTTCCCCTCCCCCCTCGCCAGAAGACGACGTTTCTTTCCTTATCTCAGGATTACAAAAGTGCACTATTTCTCCTAAGTAGAAACTTGCATTTTTTGCTCATAGAAAAGTATTTTGCCCCAATTTGCGTGTTTGCCATCAATACATATGTCTTCAGAGGCAATTTTTGTGCAGACAATTCCAAATTACTTTTCTAGTCAGGAGATGATACTATTTTTTCCTGGGAGGTTATGCTATGCTCTTCTTCTGAAATTAGGAAAAAATGTCATTGTAGGTCTTGTATACGCAAGTAATTGAAAGAACGAGTGTGTCAGCGTATGTAAAAGATGTGAGTACGATTTTAGAGATCTTATCAAAAAAGATAGTTATTTAAAAATAATCAGACTATTTATTAAAAATGGTTATTTTCACACTGGAAAGTCTGGCAGCACGTTGCGTAGGTTCATGGCTATCTTCAATACTTTCCCTACTGACGTAATATACTCTGCATAATTGTTTATCTTTAAATATAAATTATCTTATTGGGAACCACACCAAATTATCGTAAGCATACTCATTTTAACAATAATTTTACTATGATTCTTCTACACAGTATTGTTAAAAAAAATGTTTTTATCCATTTATTGTCTGCCATAAAATGTCATTAAAGCACAACTTCATGTTTGAGTAACTAATCATCCTCTGTCTACGGGTTTTTAAAAAAAGTCAAAGACAGTCATTCTCAGAGATCTTTAAGCATATCTTGTACTTTTAGGTTTAACTTCGATTGATCACTACGCATAAACGTTATAATAATATATCTACAAGAGGACCTTAACCCTCCATCGTGCTTTGCGTACCAATCCCTAAGTACCTATCAAAGAGTAAATATAACTGTCAACTATTTGATAATGAGTGCATGTATTTAATGACACTGTATTTAAATGAAAATATATTTATTTAATTATGCAACTCTCATATCTTCATAAAAAATAACGAAGTGTAAAATGAACTTTTTTTTGACATTGAATAATTTACGAATGAAACTAAATTTTGGTAGTATATCATTTTTAATAATTAGTAAATTTTTTCTTACAACAAATTCAACATTTTTTAAGTACAGATATAAGACAAATAAAAAGAATTTCTTTTTGTTGAAGAATAAAAACAGTTATATGAGATCAATGTGAGATTAAGTACAAAAACCAACATCATTCATCGCATAGAGAACACATAACGATGTGACTTACAAAACCTTAAAAAACATGATATCATTGTAAGTTTCAATAAAATGATTACCGGGTAGGAAGCTTTTTTGCAAAAAGGCCATTGCTATTAAAATTCTTTTTTTTGGTTGGAAAAATTTCTGTCCGTTTTTAGTTAATGAAAGTATAAAAATTTCTTAACTTATTAACTGTATGATTGTTTAAAATAAATGCCTCATAGCAAGACAAAAATTCAATAAAAATGACTGTCTATGTAAAAAGTATTTTTATTTTGTTTATTAAATGGACCAGTAACTGAAAAATATTAAAAAAATGAAATGTCAATAAAACAACAGAACTTAAATCATTAAAGGTTCAGGACAATCAGGTAAAGAAATGTTTGGAAAAACCTAAAACTGTTATTTTCTGGCAACCTATATTATATACTTACAGTGGTACACCTGCTTTTGCGGCTGCGTGACATATAATTTACGTCTTTTGAAACAAGCTAAGTATTGTCGCAAAACTCAAACTACGCTTGCAACTTCAAACAATCTTATAAGGTGCTTATCTTGTAGCATCAATTTGCACTAGTTCATCAAAAAATGTGAATAATCAACAATTTCAACACTCTTTATTGCGTATCTCAATAAGAAAAATCATACATAATTTCGACAGCAACTTGTACTTAATGTGAAATCCGAAAGATCAGCAGTTTTAATCACCAGTTACTATGAATTTACTGCACGATGAGATTGTGCTCGTGTCAATTCAGAGTTATTCGGTTAAGCGCAAGTTAGTCGTTCAGATTCCCAAACTGACATGTCCTCCTGAAAGACAAAAATTTAAGAACTTCTTGCACTAAATAATATTTACCTTTTCTAAGCTTCGCCCTAGTGAATAAGCTACGTGTTAGAAGCATGCATTTCAAGCAAATGTAAGGTTTAGTTTGGTGACTTAGCTACGTGAGAAAAGCTCGAGCAAAGCAGGCCACTGCAAACTCACCTAAAAAGTAAATCAAGAAAAAACAAGAGAAAAAGGACCGTCAAATTAGGTTCTGACGTTAAAAGAAGCAGCCTTGTTATTGTCATCGCCACGAGTACTCTCGCGTAGGATTAGAATCGTTGTTGCAGTCAACTTTGTAAGATCTTGCGACTGCGTGCGAGCAAGCAGTGGCTAGCTAACAATCATAGAAGTCAATTGAATAAAGAAATATTAATAATTAGTAAACATTGTAAATGCGACTCTGTAACTTTATAGTTCATATTATTTGTCAAATCATTATTTCTGGCTTTTTTATTAAATCATCAGAGAAGACATAAGCTGATTAATGATTAAATTCACTTTTTTAATTCAAAAATTTTCTAACTACTTAACTATATAAAATGTTTCAAGATTTAGAATTCTAATTGATAGACACATAATTTTTACTTTGATAAATAAATTGAGTATCAAGGAAAATTTAAATAGACAATGTATGACAAAGACAGTAACAAGAACACGAATGTACATAAGATGAAAAGACAAATAGATACGCTACTATTACATCACAGAAAACATAAATTCAAACAGTATGGTAACTCCAGCTAGCATATGACACTCTAATAATACTGCACACATACCAGTTAGTGAAAACTTACACCATAACTATGAGTCAACGATTTAAAAGAAAAGTATAATGTAAGTAAGAGCAAATAAGGCCTTCAAACTGATTGCTGATTTCTGATAAACATGAATTAAATTTATTCGTTTTTAGAATAAATCAACGCGCTCGACCCAATGCTTACAAAAAACTGGGAGTGACAAATTGGCGTCCCTTGTGGAACTTACTCTTTTATTTTCCTTGGAGTCTGCTTCAACCAAATCAAAATTTTTATTATTTTTTTTATTATTCTATTTCGCTTTCATTTTTCAAAGTTTCTTTACAGTCTTCCTTTATCCATTTTCATAAATTTTTTGTACATAGTGGATTAGACACCTGAGGATACAAGCAAAATAGCAGATGTAGCTACAAGGGTACAGTTACTCGAACAATACCATAGGGCAAGGAAAGCTGAAAAATCACTAGAATTGCTTAAATTATCGCGTAACGTAGCCCTTAATAATTTAGCTTTACGTATGAGGCTCTTTTACAGTCAAGCTTGAATCAGATGGCACCAGGGCATGTCGCGGCTGTCATGGCCGTCGCACTTACACACCGTCAAATTTACAGTTGTGTATTGTGTCCGTGAGCCTATCTGTGTGATGAGCAAAGCCGAAGACATAACCTTTGTAAATGATTGCTGTAGTTTGCAGACAATTTTTGTTTGAATTTACGTTTAAAGATAGTAGAAAAAATGAAGTGCAGAGTAATATCCTGTGATAAGAAAGTGAAATTTAAATTCCCTTCTGATAGTGTGATAAAAAAAAAGTGGCTCGAAGCAATTGGGAGACCAATCATTAGTAAACAAATACATAAATAGCCTTGTAAATATAACCTAAAATGTACACTTATCTGTCCACGAGTTCTGCTTTTCTTCCACTGACTCTTGCTCCTTTCCCTTTTAAAAGCTTTTTCAATTCTGAAAATGTTAAGCTCCCATAATATTCTTTCTTGTCTTCCTTATTCATTTCAAAATTTCAAATATTGCGCTTTACCACTACACTTTAATTTCCTGTATACATACAATACTGAAAAGTAATGTTGTGTGAGTGAGACGGCCATGACAGCCGTGACGTGCCCTGGCGCCATCTGATTCAAGCTTGACTGTAAAAGAGCCTCATAAGTTAAGCTGCCTTACACATACTAATATATAGTGATCAAAATACACCTCTCAGAAATTTCTCGCAAGATATTGGAAGTGAGTTGTCCTTTATTTCAAATGTGAAAAAACTTATGTTTTTAGGAACAGTCATTTCCAGGCTCAAGGGTAAAGCAAGAAGTAACTAGATGGATCAACAATAAATACATTAGACGATTTAAAGATGACTTTGTTCCTTCTAAAACAAACACTTAATACTTTTTTAACATCAAAAATTCTAAGACAAAAGAGGTTGAGACTATTCGTGATTTTTCCAGAGAATTAATCAAGGCGCTAGAGCAGCAAAAACAGAGACTGCTTCCAACAACATTGCTAAACACCAGCAGCCTGATTCCAAATAATATCTATAAATCGTTGGCCGTAAAGCATTCATGAGAGGCCTACCCGATAAATTCAAAGCCAACATGATGGCAAATATACCAAAAACCTTTGTTGGTGCCTTACATGTAGCTTTGTAAGCCGAAGGAGTTCGAAAAGTATTCTACCCCAACACTTACTCTGTCACATACCACCTCAATTGACATATGTATCTTGCTCTGCAGTTACACCCTACAGCAGGATAAAATCAGTATAGAAATAGTACAGATAAACTAATTTTCCACATGTTCAGCCTAACCGAAACAATATCCAACAAGTTAAATGTAACGATCCCAACATGTACAATTGCGGTATATTATCGAAATTATTATTTATCTACATCTCATTATTACAACTCTCATAACACAAAACTTTTTTCTACTACGTTTAACTAAGACGAAATAATAGTCTCACACTCAGCTTCTCAATATCAAAATAACGACTCTACTGATTAGTCTGTAGAATTGTTGCAAAAATCAAGTAAAACGCAATCTTATTCACTTTTAAATAACTTATGGAAAAATCGTTGTAATTTCAGCCCCACAAAACAAACACACCACCAAAATAAACTATTTTGTTATTCAGTATTTAGTTACCCGTCTTCTTTTCCAATAGGAAATTACCCCTGCACTTAAAAAGAAAGCTTAGATACCACGAGAATCGTGAAACGATACTAGCCCTCGCTCAAGGTCGAATTCTTTCAATAATCAGGAAAATTTCAGATCGAATTTCCCTAAAACAGGCTATCCTTTAAACGAAGCAATGCTTATCCGCCAGACACAGTGGCAAGCAAAGATCTAAATCAGCATCCACTGACAAATCGATTTATAAGATCACCCGAGGGTCTATCTCAAGAAACATTGGCAGTGCACTGACAGTAAGACTTACAATTTCACAATTAAATTAAAGTAAAGACATTTTTTTCATAGATACAGGAGCTGACGTCAATGCTATAAAAATTTACTTATAACTACTTAAGGACGTTCAGTAGAGATAACGGCGGGGAACCACTTGCGCGGCAAGGGGAAACTAGCGATGAGTGAAGACGTGGCATCACCGCACGGGTCTCCAATTTGTGAGTGTTTATGTACACACATATATACACACATCAGGTGGTGTGTACTCTGCAGTGTCTGCACTATCTGCTGCGTCGGTCACGGCAGTGTATGTGTATATTTGTCATTTATTTGTGCTAAAGACGTAAGTATTTGATTTTCATTCGTTATAACAAATGTAATAAAAATGAGTAAATAATTAAAAAGACTTGTGACAGATATACATACAATTATATTCGTTGCTAATGAAAATAAAATTCTTGAATTTTTATGTGACTTGAAAAGTTTTATTGAAAGTGGTGTATTAAATAATTAGGACAGACTCTAGTCTCTGCGATTACTACAAGCATGTGATTTTGTCATCTTGTGTAAAAAAATTGTATTGCATAAAAATTACAAATTAAAAATTTTTTTGAAAAAGATAAATATGTGTTATTATAATACATTGCTTTGTTATGAGTACGGGTGAAACCTATGTACATACACTTACACACATCCATAAGCTTATGTTTTATACAGAAATACATTAATATCTACCATGATATTCAAATATTTACTGATTTACGTCCTGGAACATTTTGAATTTCCCACATCTTGCAACGTTGCCGTTGCGTTTTTGTCGAACTATTATTTATTTTGTTTATTCATAAACTAATCAGACGATTAACACGAAACGTTGTGTACATATAGTTAATAACATTATCTGTTACACATAAAAAAATTGGAGACATTCATCCCACCAATTTTTTTTAAATTGAGTTCTTATAAGTTTCCCCGTAAGCGACCGTGTTAAAATGACTGAACTTTGAAATTCAATATCTTGGAAACGAAACAGACAAACCTCTTGAAATTTTAACATCTTCATTGTAACAAGAATAAGAATGTTTGGTTTAAATTTTAAAAAGATTTATCACAGAGTTCTATCTCTACCAAACGTCCTTAATGTTATTACAAATACTATTTCAAAAAATGCTCTTATTAGATATACCTTTTAAAATATCATAACATTAGGAACAGTAACATTGAATATATTTATGAAAAGTTATGTCTTTCATGTCTTATCACAAGAAACACTCTTCAAAGAGACAGAAATATGAGGAAATTAATTTTTAGCTGAAGAACGATCCAGTTTTTATTATGACATGAAAGCCTTGATACAAAAGAGGAGACCTATAAGTCCCATTCTATTGGCAGGGAGAATAGCAACAACAAGTGACAAAAAACATAGACTTAAATTGCTTAATGCAGCGACAAACTATATAAGTGAACAAATTGATTTTTACTACATGATAGATGATATTGGCATAAATAAAGAAAACTCAGAATCTTTGCCGACTTCTCACCATTTTAAGCTCATGGTAGTAACCTTTGATCAAAATCGTGTATTCAAAATGTTAGCCAGAATGAGAGTCCCAATAGAAATTCATGTAACGCAAACTAACAGCCACGGACAAGCTATCTGAGCTTGATAAAAACTTCTTCACATATATTTATAGGCGAAGCAGCAGTAACATAGGATACCGTTTGCTACTTTAGAATGGCTGTAAACACTAGAAAATAGCCAGGGTACATCACGATTCCTTCTAAAAATCTCGTACCTTTTGAAAAACATGATTTAGAAAATTTTCTAGATCCATATTTTAGCGATAATGTTCCTAATATAACAACAGAGAAAAGAAATAGTTATTCTACGAAAAAACTTTACTGACATTACCATAATAAGACAAGTTATAAGCAACTTTGCCAAATAGTATAAGAGTATTTTCATCCATTTTATATCAAAATTGATGCTGGTCCACGTATATCGCATGTTTAACATAATATACAGACAACGGACGATAAGCCTATTCTTGTTGAACAATATAGATACCCCCCTGCTGTACACAAGTATAATAGAGATCAGATCGATAAACTATTATAAGCGAGAACTATTAATTACTTTTCAAGCCCATGCAATAGTCCGCTGTGAATTGTCCCCAATAAGCTGGAGCCCAACGGAAAAAAGGGACATCATCCCGTAATAAATTACAAAAAAATGAAGGCTAAAACTATCCCTGATACTTACCCATTGCCTCATACCATAGAGATGTTAGAGAAAATGGGTGGGCCTAAGTTTTTTCCAGTATTCGATTTAGCTAACGGATTTCTTTAAATTGAAGTATCTCTAGAAGATTGCCACAAAATAGCTTCTAGTACTTGATATGGACATTACGAGTATACAGTATGCCATTTAAATTATGCACTTCACGAGTTACATTCAAAAGACTCATGGATTCCATTCAATTGGGATTTCAAGGAACAAAACTATTCATATTTTAAGATGATTTTATAATGTGTGCTAAAACTTTACAAGAACATGTAATAAAAGTAAAAGATTTATATAATGAAATATCACATGCTGGTTATAAATTACAGCTTGATAAAAACAAGTAGAAGACTTCTAATGTAACATATTTTTAACATAAAATAGATGGTTATGGAGTAAGACTCAATCCCAAGAAACTTAAAGCAGTTAAAAATCTTTCAATATTAACAAATTGCATGAAAATTCAAGAATTTTTTGGACTCACAGGATATTACATATAATTTATAAGAGATTATGCTTAAATTGCACAACCGTTAATCCTATTATTATGAAAAAGTCTAAAATTCTATCGGACTAAAACTCAGTAGGAGAGCTTAAAAAAATTAGAATCAGTCCTGTGTGGAGCCCCGGTACTTGCATGAGTTAATCTTGACAAACCATTTATTGTAACTATCAGCGCATTTAATTGAGCTTTTGGTGTTGTTTTGAGTCAAGGAGAACTAGAAGAAAACTACTATATAGCTTAGATATCTCGCACTCTTGAAAAATACGAAAGAAATTACTGTACGACTAAAAAAAAGTGTTTAGTAGTAATAGCCACTGTACAAAATTTTTAACACTCATTGTACAGACGAAAATTTATTGTTTACGGAGACTAAGTGCCTTTGACATGGATTAAATCAATAAACTACCCCATAAGTTACCTAATTTAGTGGAGAGTTAAACTCTGTGGGTACAACTATACCTATAAGTACAAACGCGGACGTTTGAATTCAAACCCAGGTGCTTCATCGCATAAGCCCGCAGATTTTTATGAAATGAATATCATAAAAAATTCCATAGTTTTTAAGGGAGGCATAAAAGAGTTAGAGAAATTTCAGCATGCAGCAGTAACAGAAGCAGAAGTCACTCTAACAGTTTGAGCTCCAACAGTGAGTCTAGTAATTTATAAGACATAACAGTCCCGTATGCTACTTTTAAAACATATACTAAAAATCTCCTGATCAACAAAAACATCTATTGCACGTACTAATAGAGCCAGTGATATACACTATCAAAGCTCCAATAAGCTACAGTCCATAACTACAGCGAAACAGGTTACTAGAGGTCAACAAAAAGGCTCTAAGAAGTCTCCTCTTATAATACCACCAGAAATAGAAGGAGGGCAAGGAGATCTTACTAGACCATCAATAGCTCAAAGGTTACTTAACCACCAAGTTCAAGAAAAATGAAGTTTGGCTCTTCTTGACAGACCCACACCCACTTCAGACTCTAATGACATATGAATTATAGATACGTAGGAAGATAAAGAAAACTATCAAGCTCTGGTACCCCAAAGAAGTAAACCTTTACTTTGTAGCCTCTGGAACACTAAAACTATTTTATCATTAATTTTAACTACAACAGATGATAAAACACAACAAAAAACTATAACTAGAGCCAGTGACATAGAAAAATATGTAACTCTTCAGCGTGATCATCAACTACCAGGACTTTTAGAAATAATGAAATCGAAGCCACTCCTCGAAAATCAGTAGAATTTTAGTTTGACACTGACTTATTCAGCATATCGAAAGATGAAATGGGTGCTTAAATAAAATAATATCCAAAACTGCAATCCACTGCACGCAGATAAACGCATAATCATACTTCAGAAGGTCGTCCCAATGAAAATGATGATAAAAAAAATCCATTGATTAATAGTTTGCAAAATACAAATCTTACTGACTCATTCTTGTATAAGGATTATTACATACTACCATAACTGATAAACACAATAGAAACAACAGGAAATATCGAGCCAGGGACGACCAAAGAAAATTTTCAGAATTTAAAAACTTTTGCTAATGCTTTACTAGCCTATTCTAATGACTCTAAAAATTTTACAGAATGAAAAAGCTTTTCGATAAAATAAATTTCACCTATAAGACACTCCAAAGCTGCATCTACGGTGTTAGAAGACAATGTCGATACTATATGAAAAGATATGTTTATACTAATGAACAAGAATGTTGTAAAGAAGCAAGAGGGGAAAGAAACACATGGTTGTATACTCAATACAACTTGTTGTTCAAGTGTTAAGCAGTGAGACACATTACTTAAACAGTATTGAGTCCTAAGTCAGAGTAACTTGACATCTTATACTTGTCCTACAGCTGCATTTGAAATGTTAGAACAGCAATGGAACGTTGAATGCGATGACCAAGTCACTCGGAAAGAAAGCACGATAATAAGACATTTGATAAGGACAGATATGGATTACCTTGTAATATTAAACACAGAAGAATGCTCAACATGTGCAAAAGGCAACATTGCAACGTTTAATAAGGCTCACTTGACACTTAATTCTACTAACGCTAATATATTATTATTAGATTTAAATTATATTTTAAAATACGAATTGGATAAAATGCAACCACAAGTATACGATGTGATAACAACCGCTTAAAGGAATAAGCTAGTATTCTGTTTGGTTATAAAAAAAAGATAAGATGTTGCTTTAAGATCTTTACTACTGTTTGGCAGGTTTAGCTAAAGCAATGAAAGATAAAAACATAGAATTATTGAGATTATTTAGGAAGGGTAAAATAACCGACAACTTTCCCAGAGAAATTTTGCTTGAAGCAATTCATAAAGAAGATAGTAATGTAAACAAATAAGACAATAAAAATAAATAGAATGCCACAGCAGTCTCTTTAGTGTGCATTAAGGCACAAATAAGATTTTTAAAGGAATACAGGAATTGTATAACTGGGAAGACATGAGAAAAGATATTATAAATTTTGTATGAAAGTGCAAAATATGCCAAGAACAAAAATTAGTAAGGATTAAAAATAAAAAATATGGGTCTTGAAATACCTGACGGATGTGAAACATTAGGGGTTATGTTATTGATATCAGTAGTATTTAATGGTTAATGATAAGTTTTCGTAAGATAAGTGCCATCGTCTCCATGTCCATTTTGTCACCCAAGGGACCTGCGAAACAGGGCCCGAGAGATGTAAGGCAGCAGCCATGCAGCACTGGTTTTTTTGTAGCAAATTCTATTTTTTCTACCGAGTGCACACTAGGGGTTAATGTACCCATTACCGTACAGTTTTGCACCGACTTTTTTTTTATATTTTACTGCATCATTGTTTACTGTCAAATATTTATTCAAAACGTTTTAAATCGTTATTTTGGGTTCCTTGCACGTAAAAAAATTTTTTTTTACCATAACACCTTAACAAAATAATTGTACAACTAATCAATGATTCAAAAATCGTGCTTCTAATTACCGTACAGCTAATCCTATTACCACACCCCATCTACCGTACGTGTTTCTATTACCGTACACCAATTACCATTTAATGACAAATTCCAGTATAACCTCAATTCTAGTTTATTTTTACGTGTATATTTGATCTTATTTTTTCTTATATTACAGATTTCTTAATTGTTCCTGAAGTAAAAAGCTGTATCACTAAGCTTTTGTTTCTCTATGAATGATAAAAAATATTTAATTCTACTACGTTATCTAAGGCCTTTAATGAAACCTATCAAAGAACAATACTTGGAAATTAATAACACGAAAAAGTTATTTCACGCAACATGTGAAAAAGATTTGAACTTCAGTTTGTATAAAAAATAATGTAAACAATAAAATTTCGTAATACCTTGAAATATCACTTGACAAAAATAATTAATACAATCAATTTAGAATCACAATTTTTATTCTTGTGTTTCTTTTGTCACTCGAGAACCACACACTTTCATCTTCGATTTTTGTTTAGCCTTAGAGTTTTTATTCTCCACTTTCTTTAATTCTTTCTTAGTGATGGAAACAACAACAGAAACGGTCAAGTATAAATGCCATTATACGCTGGAATTGAGGTTATACTCGTATTTGTCATCAAGTGGTAATTAGTGTACGGTAATAGGAGCACGTACGGTCGATGGGGTGCTGTAGTAGAATCAGCTGTACGATAATTAGGAGCACGATTCTTAAATCATTGATTAGTTATAAAATTATTTTGGTACGGTAGTATGGTAAAAAAAAGTTTTCTTACGTGCAAGGAACCCAAAACAACGATTTAAACGTTTTGAATTAATATTTGACAGTAAACAATGATGCAGTAAATTATACAAAAAAAAGTCAGTGCAAAACTGTATGGTAATAAGTACGTTTACCCCTAGCCTCTTAGAAACACCCGAGGTAGAGAAAGTAATTATTTTATTGGCTTTAAATCATCTTTATTTAATATTTATCTATGAAGAAAAAAATTATTAACGTATATGTATTTCTATCAGTAAATATTATAAATAAGGAAAAAGATAATTAACATATAAACAATAAGAACGAAAAACAACAATAATACACGGCGAAGAGTATCTACACTAGCTAGCAGCACAGAGTTACATACATTAGTTTAACCAATGTTGGTGCACGGAAGATTTTTGTTACCAGAATAAGCTATACCAAAAGTGATGAGCATAGAAAAATAACGTACTGGTCTTGAGATTTCTGCAACCAGTCTCACATTTTAACATACATATCTGGATCACCGAAAAACCTATGACTAGTCGGTTTTATAACTATACTAGTATAAGTTTTTAAACAGCTTTAGTACAGGATTTTTCCGTACCATGGATAGTCTATTAAGTTTTTATACTGCGCATGGCTTTGTACTGTATCGTCTACCGCGCATAGTACGTGCGCTTATAATATACTGTGGAGATATGTATGTATATATACATGCATACTTGCATACATGTATGGGATTGTAATTGTTATTTTGGCTCAATATGTTAATTGTTCTTTGCGAGTGAAAACCAATTATTATACGCAACAGGAAAAATACTACAAGTGCCTACTGCACTTATCATTACATCTTGTTCGATTCGTATCAATGTATTGAACTTTATATTGTGTTGTGGTGGATATACTGAAATCCTAACCTCTTGAACTTTTACAGCTACGTATATATATACTGACATTCTATATGCTCCCACTGGCCGACTAACTTTCTGTACTGGTACAGGAAAAACCCGTACCACGTATCGGATTTTGACGTACTAAGTATAAGGTTTATCAATACTTACTAAGGTACTTTAAAGTATACTACCGTACCAAATATACCTGTACCAGTACACATTTTTCTTGTACAGAGTATCAAAAATACTTGTACTAACATATAGAACCTGTTTTTCTGGTAACAACAATCTTCCGTGTGTGTATTACTTTCTTTGTCTCTCCGTCTCTTTTTGGATACCTGTTGACTGTGCGTACTTGCGTATATTTATGAATTTCGTTGGGTTGGCTCTTTACTAAAGATGGGTTGAGACAAAGTTTAAATAATCACAATTGGAAGACCCCAGAAAAACTTTTAATGATAGTCAAATATTAATAGTCTTAAATCATCCTGTTTCCCAAGAAATCGTTTTTCGAAAATAATGAAAAAATGATACTAATTCTCATATGAGTTCACTATTTTCTACAAGCACTAAATATTAAAAAAGGCACGGAAAAAGCCAACCTGTATGAATACAAAAGAGACAGAGAGAGAAAAAGAGAGAGACAGAGAGAGAGAGAGAGAGAGAGAGAAAGAGAAAAAGCGAGTGCAACAACCGACGATCAATGGCTCTCTTCATCTCACTTCCTCTTACAGGGATACTGCCAAAATGGCTTTTTCATTTTTTTTCTCATAATTTTGCGCTCATCGAAACAAAATTAAAAAAGTTTAATGATAGAAAATTTTTCACCCTACCTACTGGTATTTTTATTATTTATGTATATCAAACCGTTAAAAGATATAAGCCCAACGAGCTGTAAAACATAATTTTACACAATTTTAACATTATAAGACCACTTAAAAATAATCATTACTGATTGTATCAAAAGTAGTGGGCTCAATTATATGTCATATAAAAAACGCCTAATTATCAGTCAGTTTTTAAGTTTTAAGGTTATTTGGGTGGTATTCATAAGTTATAAGAACAGAGATTAGATGAGCGTGCTGCATAGCACAATCAGTAAGGTCCCTGACTATCAATCCGAAGGATGTCGGTTTGATTCTCGGAGTCAGTAAGATTTGAAAATTTTATTTACACATTTATAATTTATAAAATACATTATGCTAACGTATGTGTATATATATAAATAAATTAAGTTATCATATACTATTATACATAGCTATAAATACGGGTAGTATACTTTACAAACGAGAGAGGGGTGGCAATAAACGTGCGGAGAAAGAGACAGAGAGCCAAGCTGACCTGAACCCAGCCGATTTTAACCAGAGATTGTGCCATCACACGGGTCACTTCGTCACATCGATTGAACCCCAAGCGCACTATTAGATGTTTGATATAAAAAAAAACCGATAAAAATAATTGATACTTCAACTGAAGGTTTCTCAGAAATAGCCATCGGTACTGTAGGAGTATTAGCAACAACAACATCTGGAAATAAACATATGTTAACTACACAATGTTTATTTTTAAGATACTATGTAGAAGTAGCTATACCTGAAATCCAAGCTATCATAGTCTCAGACGCTCTCGCGAAACACTTTATAGCTTTGTATTAAGCATGTGCAATACCGAGAAATGTAACGAGACTTGCTCGTCTCATCTCGAAATTTTTAGGTCTTGGTCTCAAAATTTTTTTTTCAAGTCTCGTCTCGTCTTGGTCTCGACTCAAAGAAAATTTTCGAGACTTTCAAGACTTTTTAGGGAGTCTTGGAGGTCTCAAGAAAGATTTTCGAGATTTTCTAATCTACTGAGTGATTAGCGAAAAACTTGGACTGTGGTCACATACATGTATACGTGGATTGTAAAAAAGCTCACACGATACAATTATACGAGTTAAAGCTTTAATTTTGGTACACATTACATGTATTTTCACACTTTTTGTGACTACAATCTTAGGCTACGATCTAATAGAAGCGGTAGTCCTCGTATTTTATGGTGCGCTACTGCATTACTAATTGTAAGTTGCGTAAAGTTTATAGAACATCGTGAGAGTAAGAGAAATGTCAAAGGATCTCACCGTTTAAGCACCTTTTTCTCACTTAGAAATATCTCATAGGCTTTACCCAAGAAGCGACGAAGCATTAACGCATCATGTAACCCATGGTCTACAACCATTGCCGAGCAAATCTCACTCCCTTTCGCAGGTTTGAACGTCCCATCGATCATCGCCCTGTCAGATCGCGGCCTATGACTGTGGTCACTAGAAATAATAAGAATACATGTAACTCGCGCCAAAAAAGTTAAACTCGTATAAATATTTTGTGTGAGCTTTTTCGCAATCCTCGTACACATGTATGTGAGTACAGTCCAAGTTTTCCGCTAATCACTAAAGAAAGTCAATAATCTCGAAAATATTTCTCGAGACCACTGAGACTTCTTAAACAGTCTCAAGGGTCTCAAAAACTTTCTTCGAGACCTTCAAGACTCCCAAAAGTATCGTAGGTCTCGAAAACTTTCTCGAGACTTCCAAAAGTCTCGAAGGTCTCAATAATTTTTTTCAGACTTTAAGACGAGACCGAGACTTGTCTCATCAGGTTTGGTCTCGGTCTTGGTATTTTTTTGGTAAGGCCGTCTCGTCTCGTTTCGTCTCGAAATCGGTATTGCACAAGCATACGTTGTATGGAGTGCCCACAATAGTATTAAGCGATAATGAAAAAAGTCTTTCTCAATATCTTGGTTCACTAAAACGTAGCCATGCCATGCTTACAAGCTTTTTAAGAATAAGAACTGCAACTGAACTGAATTGGATTAGAATACTTTTTTTTGCTATACATAAACAAAATACATGACTGCCTATAGTTACTGGATTCACACTAAATTAATTAGTATACGGGAGAAAGGCACGTTGACCCAATCCGTATCCAACCGAAAATTCAATGCAATCTTATAATAATAATCTCATAAATTTCATACATTATTTAAGAGATATGCATGAAAAAGCTTGTAATAAGCTTATGGAGTGTTAACATAAAAGTAAACAAAACCTTGTTAAACATGCCAGACCTCAGAATTTAGAATTTCGTATGCATGTTTGCGCAATAAAAATACCTTGAAAAGGATAATTAGATAAATATTTCAATGGAACTTTTGAAGTTGGTAATATAATTGAAAATAATTGCCACGTCACACTTAGATTAAAAAATGGAAAGAAAATAATCAAGCATTTAGATAAAGTAAAATGCTGCTATGAATCAAATTTCTCTTATGTTTTCGGAATCTCCACAACTTAACAAGATGATTCTTAGACTACTTACTGTGGAATTTATCAGTACAAAAGAACTCTTAGCATATTTAATGGACCAGCCTTCTTCAAAGGTCTTTTATAAAATTCAAAAAATGTTCAACAATCCCAGAATTTATTATGAGTACTAGAAATAAACTAGTCTAATCTGTACCCAGTCAACAATAACCGTACCTTCAAACTTGGAAAAATCTTTTTAACCTTATTACAATTCGAATTCTTACACCTCCAGCTACAATAATTTTTTTAACAAACAATTGAAGTCTTTAACTCATAAATAACGGAATCTCATAGTATGAAGAAAAGGGGTCCTCTTCTTAAACTTGTAGGATAGATGTCTGAGAGAATTTGTAGAACAATGAACGCAAACGAACGAAAAGAAGCTACTTCTAAATTGAACAATGCCTATTGAAAAACATTTCTGCTTTCATCGCAAACCAAACACAGATCGTACAATTAAACTTGGGAACGTTTCACAAGAAAATGGATTCACTAAATATTGGTAACTGAAAACTTACACAATAAATATGGAAACTAACCAAAAATACCACATATTTATCAAAACAGAAAAAATTTAATACAATATCAAAATCAATTAATGAATTGGTTGAGAATTTTCAGGAATTCTTGTATTACATAGAACAATGCTATAAATCAACAATTAACAAAATGAAACTTACTGCCTAAGGCTCAGTTATTAAGCATAACAAGGAACGCTGTGGATAGAAATGCTTAAAGTGGGTGTGAGAAAGTGTGGCTAAGGTGTCTAGAAGTCACTAGTAGGCTCCACCATTTTCTGAACTAACTGAGAAAATAACACGACAAGTAGACACACACACACACGCGTGCTTGCTCGCGCACGCACGCACACACATACACACATTTACATTTTTTTTACCTCTCCGTTATGTTTAGAGATGAAAGGTATATATAAGCTTTGCTAGTTTTGATGACTTTCATTTCACTTGAATATGATTGAAAAAAACAGTCCTTCCATTTTTATATTGAATGTTAATACTACCATAGGAGAACAAGTTATTTTATAAATAAAAAATATTATTATATGTTACAATATTCTTTAATTGTATGAGAAACACTTATAACGCTATTAAGCTTTTAATAAATTAGATAATCTAAACAATTACTTTGTGTTTTTAAAAAAAAAATAGTCAGAGAATATAATTTTTTTTCTAAAATAGCCATATGAATATTCGCCCCCCTGCGCGCTCAGACACAGTGGGGCCAAATCCCAAAAAGCTGGCCAAAAGTCGAAAAAAAAATTTCTAGTTGGGCTTTTTTTTTGTAAGGTTGGCTCAAGTGATACCAACAGAGGCCAAAACCATGTATAGTTGCATCCTTTTCCCCTAATCTCGTTCGAAATCTCAGTTAGAACGTGATCTTTGTCCGCGTAGTATGCTACAGTAACGTGTTTATAAATCACATGCTTCTCTTACAAACCACGTGTAACCATTAAGAAAAAAAAAATTGAGATGAAATGAAGTGGAATCAACTAGTCAGGGTAAGTCGATTAGTATAAAAGTTCTAGATTACTGATTGTTGATATTTAATAATTGTTATATAAGCACTTCTACCTCTATTTTATTACATCGTAAAAACAAAAAAAAAAGTATTTAAGAGACATGTTACCTTTTCCCATCGATTCCTGCAATCTAACAAACAAGAAATATTAGATAAATGTATCAGCTATCAAATGACTCCTAATTTATCTGCTACAAGCTGCTACTTGATGATTTATGTATTTTTTTGTTTAAATAGTTTTTTTTTGTGTATTTGAGCGGAAACTTCGTATGATTTTGGTTGCTAATGATTTTGGATTAAAGTACGAAATAGGTAGAAAAAAAAGAATCAGCTGAAGAAAAATAATCACAAAGACAATAGTAAACAGTATAAATATAAAAAATAGGATTGTGTGAGAGTAAGAGAGCAGGGGAGAATGAGATACAGGTGCGTTTACAAATGCGTGCGAAGGAAGTGTAAAGTTTGAAATTTTTCAATGCTAAGTCGTTGTTATTAATGAGATTCCTCGAATATGTTGTATTTTCTTCTTTTTCTTATAAAAAAAAAA
>NW_019384261.1:1205845-1254305 GCF_000648655.2 Copidosoma floridanum | reverse complement strand
TTTTTTTTACGATGGTAATTTTTGTTAAAAAAATTTAATGATTTACAATATTAAAATACAACAATAATTGTTTGAAAACACGTTTACGTTAAAGCAATAGGTAAGAGACAGTCGGGCTCTTTTAATTGAAATAATACATATAAATATACACATAAAATATTGATACATCTAGAACATGTACAACTTTGTAATGTAGATAAAACAAGTATACATGTGTTCCATTATAAATATTATCAGAATCTACGATTGGGTGCGGGGAGTTCTATTTCTTCGTTCTTATGATAGAGTTAGATTTAATGGATTATTCACTTAACCTTCTAAATTAGGCAATACTTCCACGGTTATTATTATTTAATAATTATGTGACGTTTTAGTTTATACATGTAGTTGTATCATGTTATATATGTACGTATAAGAATGAACGAATGTTACATTGTTTTAAAATAATAGTACCACAAAAAAAGTTGAATGCACCGAGAACTTTATACTTATCAATGACTTCTAATAATTTGATAATTATTATATTACGATGTCTAATGAATTATTTATTAACATAATTACATAATAAAACATGGATTTTATATTTCATTTATATGTTCAAGGTTCATCTATTTGCCTAGTGATGCTTGGAACACTTAACATTCTGAAAGTTGCAGGAACGCCAACGTCGGTAGATCCTACACTACTATTTCAGAGCCTGTGGCTGCTAAAACAAAACGATGTTAAGATACAATTGTGCTTTCAGTACGAGCTTACAATGTATCCAGTCACATTGATTGATGAGGATGGCATGAGGAAAACGGCAACATCTAAGTTACTTGACTACTTCATTGCGTTGACAACCAGCTACATTTCTGATTTCGATGCAGTACGATGTTTGTCATCGACGCGACGGGGGTTGTTGATTGCATCGAGTGACGTGGAGTACTAATGCCACCTTCAGCAAAATTGGTAACAGCTATGTATTTTTCGCAACACACTATTATGGACAGCATTGCAAAATAGTATTTGATGATTGTCCTGAGGATTTACCGCAAAAAAACTAGAAAACGGCTAAGTGTATGCAACATTCGAAGAAAACAACCTTGGCAGAAGTTGACGTAGAATGCTATCTACTAGCCATAAACCAAGCAAATTTTCTAAGCAGCGAGAAAAATGAAGAAAAAACTGATTAAGCTACTGTAAGAGATACTTAACCCAACGCATATTATTTATAAACAGGGCCAGGAAGATGCAGATGCCTCAACTGCTTATACTGCTATGTACAATACTGTGACTCGTTTAGCAATGAGGTCATAATCACGAGGCTACGGCTTTATTAATTATTTCAACACAAATAACTTGTTATGAAAAGAACATATTCTTTTTAAAAGTCCAACAAACACGACGAAAAAATTACTTGTTCCAATAGAAGTTCTAAGCATCCTGATATCAACAACTTGATAGCTTTAGTGCACAGTTATTTAGCGTGCGACACAATCTCAGTACTTTTTAGAGTTCGATAGGTAAAACTGTTAAAAACGCTGTTAAAAAGTAAGATTCTACACCAGTAATAATATGAATATAAAGACCCAAACGAGCAGTCAGCCTTACTTATGTGCTGGTTTTAAATATAAGTGCATGCTACATGTTTTCTCAAATAATAGTCGTTTAAACAAGCTACCATCTACTTTATTCAAAAGACTGACCGTTACAAACGTATGCTATTAAGTGATCCTACCATCAACAGAGACTCCAGTTGCCTAACACTGCTTGCGTATATATTATCAGTTAAGAGCATAAGAGCAAGATACAACAAAGGTTGCAACTAAGTATGGTTGGAAATGTACAAAAAACGGCTTACTCCCAGTAATGACAACAGTTGTGACGATTTCCCAAAAATATGTTAGCCTGATTTTTTGCAATTGCATAAAAGGGTGCCAGATGAATCTATGCTCCTATCGCAAAGTAGATATCAATAGTGCTTCATTTTGTTGAACCTGCGAAGGAAAAAGTTGCATGAATATTGAAGTTACAGAAATCTATTTTACTAAAAATTACATTGTTTCTAAGGCGAAAAAGTACATTGATCAAGACATAGCACACATTGCAGACTTCATCTTAGATATTTATTATGTAGAGCCCAAGGAGAACGATGAACTTTATTTATTGCTTAATAATACTGTATAAAAAAGCGTTGAAGAGAAAGTAGCTAGCGAATCTATTGCGAAGAAGCCACAGTTTCAATAGTGACCGTATTTATATTTTTGTACCTAAACATGTGTAATAGCACAAAAGTTAAACTAATCTCCAGTTTTGATAATTGTATATATTTTTACTCAGCAACAACTTCATTGACCATTTTAAACAGAAGAAATTAAAATTGGAAAGGAAGACTGTGAAAATAGTAAGTCACAATGATTTCTCGTATTTTGAGGCCAGCGCAAGTATTTTAGCGAAAAAAAACAACTTTGTAAAGATGAGAAAAAAAATACGCAAAATGAGAATAAATTTAACTCTTACACGTGTGTTTGTTGCGAAGTAATTCGTTTTGCAATTAAATACTCGAGGGATGCCCGAGCGAGCCAAATATAGGCGTGATGTCGGTACATAGTGAGTGCGGTGTGTAGCTTTATCAATGCAGTAACGCAGTTGAGCACTTTTTTGACCGTACGCACTGTATTAAATAAGCGATTTCTTAACAAAGCTTTTGACAATTGATGTCTAATCTTTTTCGTCATGTACTTTTATGCAAGTTTCCATCATCTGCACACAGTATATCAGGCTTAACAAGTAAAAAAAAGCATTTGCTCGACAATAGATAATGTTAATACCTACTGATTTCAATGTGTTCTATCCAGATTTACTCTCTTTAAGAGAATTTACAGCGTCGTAAACTTTCGAACTAACAGTTTTGCAGTATGTCACTATATTGCTTTTCAATAAGCGGACCTGATGCGTTTTGTTAACAATACTAATACCTATCTTATGTTCAAATATTAACCTTAAAAAAATGATTTTTTTCCTTTCTTTTTCATATCTCTTTGTTGTTTGCTTTTTACAACTTTACCACTTGTTTCCAGTTTGAAAAAATAACTTTTAGCTTTCGAAACAAACTTACCGTTACGTAAGATTATTATGTGAACAACTGTCGTTAATAAATTTTTTCGAGAAATTGTTCTATTTCCGAGATATTGGGAGATAACGGAAAAAAATTGATTTTGAAATATATTTTGCAGTAAAAAAAGCCTTTGTGACTTACTTCATTCTAACTTTTTTAGTGGATAACTATTTCGATAACAATATGTAGTCTTTTCGATATTTCGTTAAATTTCATCCAACATCGAAAAATCATATTTTTTGAACCTCCAGCTCTCAGACTAGAACCTGAGTTTAGTTTTTGAGCTAGACAGGGAGCATGGCAGATATATATGTATAAGTAAGCTGCCTTTGGAAAATTAACTGGCGTATCTAGAAGTACCCAAGGTACGTTTAACGAGGATCTTGTTTCCTTAGTTTCCACACTTATAACTACTTATAAGTTTCTGCCTCTGCACTATAATTATACCATGAAAAAAGGGGGTTGTACCTTTTTATCAACTTTGATAAGTTGTATTTTACTTATTGGTAAGGTAGTTTGACGTTGAATGGTCCTAAACAAGACTGGTAAGCTAAACTTTTTCTTCCCTAAAGTTACTAGGAAACGTGACAGCCTCGATACCTTAGGGTGATATTTTCTGGCCTTCTGTGATAGCACCAGACAGACCAGGAGAAAGACCACAAAATTCGGAAGTATTAAGGCTAGTTAATGTTATTTTTTTACATGTATTCTTGTATTATGCCAGGCTCCCAGAGACTTTGACATCCGAAGCATCTTTTTTTAATCATGGAGCTCAGTCGTTTTAATGATCTAAGGCGGGGATCCATTCATGTCACTTGCCTGTTAAAGACCGTTCTAGTTTCTTAAGTTTACTTATTCTTTTTAGCTTTTCTATTAGATTTGTCAAACAAATACGTTGGCAATGATTTGTGATATCTGGTTGAATTTATAGAGTCAAGAAAGTAATGTACGATCATCGATGGCCGGGTCACCCAGTCTCATGGTGAAAAACACTTTTCATTATGCCTGCCAGTAAATAACTCAGTTGGTTTGAAAGTAGTCAGCTTAATATAGTGTATTAGTGGGCAAATCATGGTCTCAATTTGCGTTGAAATATTTTTCGAAAATATTTGTGAAAAAAATACATTATTTGGCCAGATAATTTATCGTTGGATAAACCTGGCAAAGATCAGTAAGATTGATGGTGGCTTAGTAAACATAAAGATTTATGACAGGCCTAGAAAGGGTCTATGGAAAACCCTTATTGACCATATCCTTAGCTTGCTGTTGTTGTAGGTGGCGGTTTGGCAGTACTGGGTTGCTCAAAAGAACGGCCACGCCAGCGTTCAGCAGTTTGGAGCTGATTGTGCCGTGGCCAAATGTATATGGGTCTCACCCAGGTGACATTGACTTTTGGAATAACTTATTATTTTAGCGCTTAGTTATGTAGGTAATCCAGAGTGTGAATAAGTGTAGGTTGCTTACCCATTGCAGGCTGTCAGAGTGTCATCGGTTACCTGTATGCTCAGTTGCATGACTGAGAGCTCTGTTTTATTGGTGCTCTGACTTTTATTGCAAGTGGCTTTAACATTACTTTGACTCCACCTAACGAATTCTACTAAGCTATGGCACACAGCTAGCGTTTTTACTGCAAAACATTGAGCTTATTCATTGCTATTAGTATGCAAAATGTGAAAAAAAACGGTTGAGTAGTTGTTGCAGTTAGCGATTACAACGGTTTGTGATACTTTTGTGTATATATTAGTGTATGAATATTAATTTGTTTATATATGTGTATGTACAATAGACTATAAGTCTGTAGAAAAATATAGACAATACATTAATACTTGCATACAACGATGTACATAGCGCTCATAATACCTGTATGCGTATTTGCAAAATTCAACATTAAGATGGAAGTGCTAAGACTTAGCTACATTAATTTGTTAAAAGAGTGAATCTCCAATTCTAAAACTTTTAAAGCTTGGACCACTGTCTATAAGTAGTTTTTGATGATTTAGCAACTATTAGGCTATAAACTTTCAAGGTTATATTTCAGAAACCTGTGGAATAAAGTGAAAACACTCATTTTATATATTTTGGGCATATTCTGGTCAAGAAATTCCACAAATAATGCTATTATTTACTAGATCACAAAATAATACAAGAAAAATATTTGTTTTAATTTTCCAAAAATGTATCCTTTACAACTTAAAAAATTATTGAATATTTTATGAATTTTTTTAAGCTTCAAATTATGTTTCAAAAAATCTCAGAAAAGTAGGTTTTTTCTTACACATAAACTCACATTCAGATGTTTTTTCTAAATTTTAAGGGTAACAATTAGGCAGAAAAAGCTATTTAAAAAAAACAAATCTTCCACAATGACAGCATTCCATTACCTCTTTAAGCACTGAGAATTTGACTAAAGAGATATTAAAACATATTTCTTTGAACAGCTTACAAAAATATCTATCGAGAATGGAACAGTTTTCACCATTATATATTGCCTTTGCATGTAAAATGGCATTAAAAATAGTGATTTTGATAAACTCTCAAGTGGTTTGACGTGACTATACTACAAAAAGAAAACAACTTAACACAGAAGCTAAAAAAATTGTACATCATAAACTATTATGTACTTTGAATATGCCAGATACAACTTTTTTACATTAGAATGAGTTTTCTATAATCATTGAGTAGACAAAAAATGTATGCTAGTAATTTTAAAGCTCTTACTTAAAAAAAATTTATTTTCAATTTTTTATCTATCTGAATTCAGATAAATTTACGGGGACTGATATCTATTAAGACAAATTTTCCTAGCTAGTCAGTAGTATTTTAATTGATGAATCAATGAATGATCGCTTTGTTAATAAAACAATAAAACTATATAGAAATATACTTACCAGCTCCTCATCATTTAATGTTGCGCGTGTAACTGCTGATAATCCAGCATTTCTCTTCGTTGCAGCCATTGTCTGAAATAATTAAAGTGTAATTTTAAAAAATACATAAAACCATAATAGNAACTAAAACTAAGAATAAACATGTACATTTTAAAAATGAAAAAATATGTGTGTTTTTAGCCGTTCAGATTTTAAATAATAGCACATCTATAGCTTTAAATATTTTGGAATAATATTTAATGGATAAAAATTGTGTATAGCGGCGGCAACTTCAGCTTTTTGTAAATACATAAATGAGACTCAATCTTCTACATGTGAGAAACAAATTTTGCAAAACTTTAGGACAATCAGCAGTTACAACTGATTATCTAAGTGACTTAAAAGAGAAAGTAGAAACATTTATAACGTATATAGAAAGTCTAAAAATCGTGCAACCTGTAAAAAAAAGTAAAAAAATTGTTATTCACAAAACGACTATACACATTCAGTTAAAAATACAGACACTAGCACAGTGTGTACGGGTTTCGCTGGGTTAATAATGGGTTTGTCAAATTTATACAGCTTAGCTCGAGATTCATTACATGACAAATACTTAAATTATGTACTGAACTATGAACTGTCACAGGAGCACATTAAAATGCTCCTTTCAATTATTTGCAGTATGAATGGTCTTACCAATAACACTACAACAGTGTAATGCCTCTTAGCTATTAAAAGATTGATAAGTTATAAGTTAAATGTAAGTATTTCTGCGTCAGCTAATTGTTCACCCTTAGGTACAACTTTCTTTGTTAGTTTAAATAGTTACATCAGTGATTTGTCTAAAGAATTGTTGAATGATACTGTGATGCATGCAGTGAATGAGAAATGAGTATTCCAACCAAATTATTTTATACTTTGCAGGTTCAACAGTAAAATACTTAGAACGCATTGTACACTATACTAATGTTTGGCTGCAGTTAAGGATACCGATAGTAACAAAGAATCAACATTATCCTCCTTCTATAGTAGACAGTATGAAGAATTGAAGTACTATTAAGATTTTGTCAGGAAAATAGCAGTTAAAAGAATATTCAAGTTTTATACATTTTAGATAACAATTAATACTCTTTAAGTACATGTAGTAGTAAGTAGTTGTAGTACCGCAGCTTTGGAGTTGCAATCACGTCAGTCTCTGAGATAAAGAAACATTTGGTGTGGATATTACTTGGATGGGTGACCATTCATAACTTACTGCTTCTCCTGTGCTGTTAAATTTTAAAAAACCTCTTGTTGAGACTTACAAAAAAAGGCATATCTGAACTTGGGAGGAATGATAAACAATCAAAGAAAAAAAATTGAATATAGCAGTTATACTGTAATAAAACATTACTATAGTATTTCATTAAAAAATGTGTAAGAAATACTGTTTTAATATATCTTCTGCATTAAGACTTTACTGCTATTAATTACATGAAACGAAACTAATGTAAATAGCTGGCTACAAACCAAGGATACAAGATGTAATTCTTGTAAAAAAAGTAGTTTTATTTTGTTTTCACCATACATATAAATTTAAATAGAGTGAGCGAATCCTATAATAGCGTATAAGTGGCAGCGTGATCAGAATACAAAGAGATCGCTGCATATGGGCCCCTTCTATCCTTGTCTTGTCGACTTACACGATTGATTGATACGCTTCCCGAGACACGCTCACCCACTGTAGGTTTTGCAGAGAGAAAGTAAAGAGCAGACCAGCAGACTGTGAGAAGAGCAGACTGTGAGAAGAGCAGACTGCTTTTATTAAAGAAATAGCAGATTATTTAAGAAAATAATATTTTGAACGATAGAAATTTGTATACTTAATGAAACTGTCCACTCTAACGTCTAAATCTTTTCGTACTCTTACTTCTTATTTTTCTGAGATGACGATAAATTTTTTTTTGCTTAAGATTTACTTTCATAGGATTGGCTGGAGCACGTTCAGAAATTACTAATATGCATGAAAGAGAAGAAAGCAACTGCTGCTTTTTCTCCAAATTTAAAGAACTTTGACAGAAGCCTACACTTACACTCACCATCTGCGTATGAAATTGTGCAAAGCAGTTTTTTGAAATGCTTGCCATCAGTTGGAACTCCTAACAAGTGGCTTAACTTGCATGATTACTGACCGGGCATTTCTCAACAGATACGAAAATCACAAAATTAGTAGAAGCATAGTATATTAAAGGCAATTAATTGGTATTTAAGCAAACTTACAATGAAATGAGCATAAAGCAACCTAAGGAGTGGAACAGTTCTAGTCAAACGTAAAGAAGTTTAGTTAGTACTTGAAAGGCCAAATAAATGAAACTAAGCATAACAGAGAATTAAAAATAGCAACAAAGGCATTCGTGTTTGTGCTCGTATGTATTTATAGCGTATTCAAAGCGCCCGTTGCCCACTACCTCACAAATTCATTAAATAAAGTGGAAAAGTCAACTCTCCTCAAAGATCTCCTAATTAGAATTCAAGCAGATGGGATCAACGTTACCAGTGTTACCTTTGACGGATATCAGGCTTACAAAACTGCATATGAATTTATCGGTGCTTATTTGAACTATACGGACAAAAACACTTTAAAACCTTTTTTCCTGATCCTGAGACAGGAAAGCCAGTATTTGTTTTCTATGCTCGGTGCCATTGTATAAAATCGTGCAAAAACTATTTTACAATTAAAGGCCCCATACTTAACAATGAGTTAGATTTAATACGTTGGGAGTTTATTAAAAAAATTAAATAACAAATAGAAAGAGGAAAAATGACACTGCACAACTAAAACTAAGAATAAACATGTACATTTTAAAAATGAAAAAATATGTGTGTTTTTAGCCGTTCAGATTTTAAATAATAGCACATCTATAGCTTTAAATATTTTGGAATAATATTTAATGGATAAAAATTGTGTATAGCGGCGGCAACTTCAGCTTTTTGTAAATACATAAATGAGACTCAATCTTCTACATGTGAGAAACAAATTTTGCAAAACTTTAGGACAATCAGCAGTTACAACTGATTATCTAAGTGACTTAAAAGAGAAAGTAGAAACATTTATAACGTATATAGAAAGTCTAAAAATCGTGCAACCTGTAAAAAAAAGTAAAAAAATTGTTATTCACAAAACGACTATACACATTCAGTTAAAAATACAGACACTAGCACAGTGTGTACGGGTTTCGCTGGGTTAATAATGGGTTTGTCAAATTTATACAGCTTAGCTCGAGATTCATTACATGACAAATACTTAAATTATGTACTGAACTATGAACTGTCACAGGAGCACATTAAAATGCTCCTTTCAATTATTTGCAGTATGAATGGTCTTACCAATAACACTACAACAGTGTAATGCCTCTTAGCTATTAAAAGATTGATAAGTTATAAGTTAAATGTAAGTATTTCTGCGTCAGCTAATTGTTCACCCTTAGGTACAACTTTCTTTGTTAGTTTAAATAGTTACATCAGTGATTTGTCTAAAGAATTGTTGAATGATACTGTGATGCATGCAGTGAATGAGAAATGAGTATTCCAACCAAATTATTTTATACTTTGCAGGTTCAACAGTAAAATACTTAGAACGCATTGTACACTATACTAATGTTTGGCTGCAGTTAAGGATACCGATAGTAACAAAGAATCAACATTATCCATGTTACGAAGCATAGTTAGTTATTATAATTATATAACATTATAATATAATTAGTTATTATAAGTATAATCGTTATTAGTGTATACAAATGTACTAAGAGAGTAATTCGTCAGACTCCAAGTTTATTTTTCAAAAATGTTCATTCAGTAATGGTTAATAGTACTATGCGTACTTTGTTTAACCATTTATTCAATTATGATCATTTTTTTACCAAATCCCTTGATTGATCATAGACATAAAATTATTGTGCTTATTATAAATGAAAATATAGACATCAGAATGCATCATGAAAGTTGTTTGATTCATAACAATAACAACAGAATAAGCATGAAAAATATAAAGTTACAATTTTTTCCGGTCCGTAAGTGAAATTTACATTAGAATTATTATAGGTAAGACAGACATAATTTACTCACTTATGATATAAGACACTAAAGACTACCTAAAATAAAAAAATGTATTGTTTTTGTAATGAAAAAAAAATTTTTAGTTCTCAAGTTGCCAGTTAAATAAATCTATTTAAATAATTAAAAACAGTTGCTATTATTTTTACTCATTATAAAACTTAAATAATATTATGGTGCTGCTACTGCCATATGTATAAATAAAACGTAATAACATATAAGGATTCAAGTATAGTAAGTAAATACTGTGCCTATTTTATCATTTTTAATGCAAAAAAGGTTACATTACTAGAACTTATTGAAAGTAAATGCCAATTATAATAATTTAGTGTAAATAGTAAGGCTTGACTCTTCAGTGCACTTATAACATTCTGGTTTATTTTTCACTGATCTTATCTTAACATTACTCCCATTATGAGTGAGCTTTGTTAAAATTATGTTAAATAATGACATATATCGTGCACGTAGAAGTCCATTTATTAAAGTTGTGCTAGTTAAAAAAAAAAGAAAAAAAAAGAACAGGAATCAAAACACGGACCGTATGGCTACAGCAAAAGATTTAGTCTACGTAGCTATCATAGATCAGAGTTGTAATGCACAAGATCTTATATTTAAGTTGTAAGAAGTGGTCGGGGCTTAGGTTTAAGATGTGGGTAAGGAGACTCTTTCACTCTGGCTTGTTGTGTAGGGATCCCTTGCTGAGTTATCTGCCAATCGTGTGAGTCAACAAGACAATGATAGTCAAGGCCCATATGCAGCAACCTTTCTATACTCTGATCTCATGAGCTGGTCTCTTTCGTTCTCCATTGTTATATGTCTATGGTTTCTACTTCCGTAAAATTCGTTTCCTTTCTGCTGCAAACATTCATTAGTTATTGCACATATAAACTCAAAAAGTTTTGAACTTTTATCAGTATTTGATATGAGAGCATACAGTCTCACCTAATTAAAGTGTAACTGATTTGCAGAAAATACACTGACAGTTGCTGCAGTTATATTTCAAAGAGTTCTATGCAGTTTCAACAAGTCCATGATAGCAGGTGTATGAGCTTTTAATTGTTGAAATCTACAACTACTTGACGATAGGAGTCTATGAATGTTGTAAATGATATATTCCAAAATACAGTCCATAAAACGCAATATATAGTTTTCGGGAGAGCTGTCTCAAAGTACACGTCCATTCACACGCACAATTTTTAACTAAAATCCAACGATCTGAGAAATTCGCTAAGAGATCGGGAGTCAGATTGAAAGCAAACAAGCAACAATCTTTTAAACAGTATTTTCTGTGAATACTGTTTTCCTCTTTTATGTGGGGTAGGGTGAGGGAATTGGAGGGCGTTTTATAGCTTCATCTTTTAAACACTATTACTAGAAAGGTACTTTATTTATGATACTAATACACGTATAAATAATGTATAAAAAATTTTACGAATACATAAACGAAATAATTTATTTTTCCACCTTCACTTAAAAAAACTTTAAAAAATTATAATCTGAAGTAACTGCCAGGTTCAAAAAGGTGGGAGAATCAGAGTTGTTCACATAGGGTCTTTAGAGGTGTGTTTATTGTTGATCTTTTTTTTTTTTTTTCTTAACTACTGGACATAAAAAGTCGCATCACTTTTATAATTATAAAATTACAAGTAATTTGGTAAGTAAATGATACTGACACAATTTTTATATGTAAGAAGCAAGTTGTGTTTTATCATGACTACATTGCGTTTTCTAAGGTTAGAGCAGATGAAACAAACGTTACAAAACCGTTCCAACTGTCCCATGAAGACCGTTCCGTTTTCTTTTTTTTCTAATCATCAATTCTGGAAAAATTTGTTAAAAGTGTTATCAAAATTTTTTTATAAATATTTAGCTTGTATATTATATTCTTTATTTCACGTATTAAAATTAAAGTTTTTAGATTTCTTCAAATATTTTGTATGAGATTTAACTAATATGAAAACCAATTAGAATTTTGTCAGTGCCCTCCAATGAATTTAAAAATTCAAAGTTATTAATGATCAATTAGGGGTGAGTCATACAAAATAAATGAATACAAGGTTTATTTATTTCTTTTTACGGTGGCTTATTCTAACAACCTTTCGCTGACCGTTTTTATCATCCTTATCAGGCTACAAGTCTAAAACACAAAAATTAATTTAATTAAACACATACACACAACAATAGAACTTTTACATACAAATTACTGACATAAGTACTCAAGAACTTGTAAGTTCCTCGACTTAGTCGTCACAGTTTTAACGATAAACTTATAATAACCTACATAACGCGATAGCACTTATAAAGGCGAAGCAACATAGGTAGACAGTCAATAGCGTTAAACTCGATGGGGACAAATAACCTTTTGTAGTAAAGGAAGATACGCTTGATTAAAAGCAAGTACATTTTCCTTCTTATTTATGTTGTTCTTGTCTATTTTTATGCAAAACATTCTAGAGAGAATTTTTTCTTGTAATTAGGTTCTTTGTCAAGGAATTTGATGTTGTGTTAATTAAATTCATAGTTAAAAGTATTTTAATGTGCGCGAACAGTGGAGTAGGATATTTTGTTCTTTATGTGTTCATTGATACAGACTTCGGCCACTTGTTGTGATTCATCCACTTCTGATGCAGGACAGTTTTAACAAAAAAATAATGTAAAACATTTGTTTCTTTACGTTGACCCTATTTATCTTTTCCTAAGCAGATCACGTCATTTAGTTAGTTGTCGGTAAGTGGATAATTTTGAATGTTGTAACGCTTTAGAATTATTGATAATATTTAAAAATAATTATCTTTATGTAGTACATCAGCTTTGGAAATAAAATGAGTATTTATAAAAATTTTATTGTGATTAATATGATTATATCTTTTTAATCTAACTTAAATATTTTTTTTCAAGTTTAAAGAGTAATTTTTACTGTCCGGAGGACTCTAATAATGATAAAAGCTATTAACTTCTGCATATTGCTACAGGGTTAATTAATAAAATAAATGCAAACAAACTTTGTAAAAAGGTAGCACTATTCTTTATTTTTATAAGTCTGACGTTTTGTCGAACGATGTCGACCTCTTCAAAGACTTATAAACAGTATAAACATAAATATTACTCATGATATCAAGCTGTTCTAACAAACAAAATATAGTCAAAAATAAGCATGCACGCATATACATACTGTTACAAGAAGCGCCTTCCTGACCACTTTACGACGATGACATAGTTGTTTATCGACTTACAAGTAAAATTTATCATTCAGTAATATAGAGTAAAAAATTAGATTGAAAATTGTCAGAACTTTTTTTTTCAACATTTACGGTCGTACCAAAAGATCTAAAGATCATGGCCGCAAATCACAAGGTTCATAACACAGACCACACTATGACTGAGAAGAACTGAGAGTAACTAAACGTAAAGTTATAAAGCTCTTATACTTACACTTATCCTGATGCTCAGCTATAGACTTGAAAAACTATAGTAGTTAGGACAGACAAATTGGGTCGAGAAATTGGAGTAGGGATGAGATAGATAAAGGGAACTATGAATAAATTTTATAACACAAGATATGACGTATGAAAAACATAAACTAAGGTACGTACATAAAACATTTAAATTAGGGTTAATAATAAAATTTCTTACGAATATATTAAATAAAATTTGTATAAGAAGCTTTAAAATTATTTAAGTTAGTTTTTTTATTAATTTTGGTTTCAAAACAAATTATATTGAGCATCTTGAAAAATTCTAGTATAAACATATTTTTATCTCTATCAAGGGATCTCAGGATAATATGGTAAAATTTCCAATGGTCTTGTCACGTTAAAACAGGGAGTGTTCACAAGAAGTCCATTAGAGCTGAACCACAAGTTAATAAAAGATAGCCTTGATTTTAATATTTTATTTGTAAAAGATTCTGAGTATCAATTGTATCTTTATAGTTTTTTTATAAATTATTCAGTTTTAGGTAAAATTGTGAGTTGTGTTGTAAAAAAACATTCATCTACTAAATTAACTATAATAGCTTTTGTAACAGAAATATTTGTGTGTACAAAAATTTTTAATTTTCCATCTGAGGCTGAGCTCTTTCTATATCAATTAAAAAACCAGTAGTTTTACCTATCACAAAATCTTTAAAGGGTAAAAAAGTAGTATTTTCCCTCCCCACCGTAAGCTGCATATGTGTGTCAGAAATTGAACAAAGAAAAAACATAAGAAGAAAAAAAAAAAATCTGTTTTGAGTAGACACTGCTGTGAGTTTGCTCACTACTTTGATTGAGAAAAGGTCAAGATTTTAGACAGAGAAAACAATACGTTCATACAAGAATTTTCTAAGATGCTGAATATAATTTGGTATGAAATCAACATTAATAATAAAACTGACATTACTAGTTATAATTTAAATGCTTTTTGTAGAGTTTTTTTAAAATATCCATAAGAAATTCCGTTGGTTACCCTAATGTTAATGTTTTGTATACATATGTTAGTTTATGTTTTTGTATACGTAATATCTTGGGTTTTAAAATTTAATTACAGTTTTCTCATCCATCTTATTTCTATTCTAGTTAAACGACCCAATTTGTCTGTCCTAACTATTATCGTCTTCCCAGTCCACTGCTCAGCACCAGAATAACTGTCAGTATAAGAGCTCTATAACCTTACATTTAGTGACCCTCAGTTTTTTTTTACTCATAGTTTAGTCTTTGTTATGAACCTTGTTATTTGCGGGAATGATCTGTGGATCTTTTGGTACGAACGTAAAAGTTAAACATAAAATTTCTGATGATTTTTGACCTAATTTCGTACTCTTTCCTATTATATATTAAGTTATATTTGTAAAATGATACACAACTATGTTATCATTGTAAAGTGATCGGGGAGGCCCTTCTTTTAACACTTTGTATATGCGTGTATGAATATTTGTGACTATGTTTTGTTCATAAGCACAGCTTGATATAACAAAACGTCAGACATTAAGAAACAAAGAATGCTGCTTCCTTTTTACGAAGTTTGCTCACATTTATTACAGTAGTTATTATTTGTCAAAAAATTTTTTACTTTAGCAAACATCCGTATTGCAAAGCTGTGTACTAGAAAGTGAAATTTCTCTATCAAATAACTTAAAAATAATATTTGTTTTGTTACTAACTGGATGACCTAAGAAGTAATTTAGGATACGTCCACAAGTTGTAGCTTTTTCAAACCAGTCAAAAATAAAATAATTTGCATTTCTGATTACAGTTAATTGTTAAGAGTTATTTCTTAAATGATTTACGAAAAACTGGAGAAAAAGAACATAAAAAGTAGATGTATTTTGTTCAATTAAGTATATTTTCTTGTTAAAAATGGCTTATTGGGGTGGGCAGCTTTAAACAGCGAGGAGGAGTTGGAGGGTGGTGACAGACGTCTTTAAAAATGTCGATTGGCTGCCAAGATCGACCAATGGTGAGAACTCTTTGTTGAAGGCACTGAGCGAGGCAAAGCAGCTGCTCCTGCTAAGATATGAGTCATCGATGGGTACTGGTAGGTGCGTGGCTGGTTGTCGGTAGCATAAGAGATGAGTCAGCTGTGAGTGTATTGTACAACTGATTCCCTTATGTATTGTATGGTTGTGCAAATAGAATCGATACTGTAGGTAAGGGTGGGTATGACAGAGAGTTAACACACAAAGAAATTAAATGGTAATACATAATGGTGTTTATTCTTATATGGACTGCCCCTACCAGCGCAGTAGCGTAGGTTTCATCTAGCGAGAACCTAGCCAAGGCTTAGATTAGGTGACCCGGGTGGATGCTTTTGAGAAGTTGCACAGCCCTTTTTATGTGCTATAAGCTACTTTCTTACTTGTTATGTTAACTAGAAACTAGTAGTTGCCACCTAGTGAGCAGTAGGTGGTACTATTAATCGCGAAGTTTTGAATCGGAGCTGCGGGCGACACTTAAAAATTAAATTAACCTAAAACGATTTAATTTAGTTAATATTCGTTATTTTATTAACTAATAATAAACAAAATAATATCCCAGACGATAACATCCTTCACTATAAGTATTTAAATGTCCTGGTCGAGTTCAATGACTTCGATCGTCTACCTTTGTTGCTTCACCTATATTAGCGCTGTCGTGCTATGTAGTTTATTATTATAACTCTATCGTTTGACCTGTGACGAGTAAGTCAAGATACTTACGAGTCCTCATGTACCTGCGGTAATTGAAATTTGTTGTCTGATGCGGCTGACATCAATGGTCAGTGAAACGTAGCAAAAATAAGCCAGCACTGGGAAAAGTTGAAATACTCTTTGTATTTATTCGTTTCTTATATCTCGCCTCTAACGAATTATTAATCACTTTTAATATTTTATAGTAAAACCATTTTTTCTGACTATAAAGTAACTGTATACTTTGACTTGTTTTTATTTAAAAATATGGTTTTGGGTTGCTATATTAAAATGTAAAAAAAAAAGCGTTAGAGTCAAGAGCTTCCAAAACACGCTATGTAAAAGCTGACCTTTTTTAACTAGAAGATTTCTCTATTTTACTTGCAATATCTGTATTATATATATGTATTGACAAATGCAATGATTTATCAGGGAGAGTCGCTAGTTTTTGATTAAAATGTACGTTAACCTGGTGACATACTGAGAGAAAAAAATTATTCATTCAAGCTACAAAAGCATTCCCATTCTTATCGTAGGGTGTCAATTTGATATTTACTCTGAGCATCGTACGGGCTAAGTCGATATAATCCTTTTGAGAACTGATAAAGAATTCTATGGGACTCTTGTTGAAATATAACATAAATCAGACTTGCCTTTCAGTCAAGAATTCGCAGGACTGTGTAGGGAAAATATTATTATCCAGAAATATCTACTGATTTTGATTTATAAAGTGTTACCGCCTTTAAACTTGTTTTGCAAACAACTTTTTTTTCACATTTCTGTTTAGTTTTTTCTTCTTCCTGTTTTTCATTTTTTTTATGCGCACCTATTTTTGATTAGTCACTATCAAATAACTTTTTTTTTTACTTTTCACGCTGTTAAATAAGTTCTTAACACCACCACTTCTACGACAAGAATGTGCTTTTATCTTACATGGTAACGGATTGTATCTTGGTTTTTCCATCACCCATATAATTTTTTTAGTAGTTCATATTTTTAGTTTTCACCAGATTTGTTTATCTGATTCTTGAATATGTGTTCAAACGATATATTACTCTCTCCTACATCGTCAACTATATCTACTCCTGCTCATAAAGCTTTTTGACTAACAGCACAAGCACCTCTGACTTTTTAAGGCATAACACTTCAAAATAGTATGCTAATAGGAAAGCCTGATCCATGTACTTTCTATCTTTACGACCCTGCAAATACATACTGGACCTCTTTTTCTCTCCCGTGCTGCAGATGATATCCACCATAAAAAATTATTTTGAAGTGCATTACTTAAAAGGAAACTTTTTAAAAATGTAACACCGCAGTCAATGTCCCGAACTCGAATGCTATCAATTTGTCGAATTGATTTGTTACATTCATATCGATGATGTAAACCTATTATTGAGGAGAGAAACGTAATTGGGTGGAATATACCTCTTGACAATCGTTGTTTCAAGTACATTTCCTGAGTTTTTAAATTTACCATCTTTAGTAGAGATGTAATCATGTCCTCAACAATACTTGGCTCGCGTATATTAAAATAAATATAAAGTTGATCAGGTGAGTGGCGTTGGATCAGTGATAGTATGCTTGTTACTGATAGAACGTGGTTTAAGGGGTCGAGGGTTTTATTCCTGGTGAATGCAGATTTTTTCAAAAACTGTTTTCATCGGGAAAAGTTCATATGTAACCCCGGCTGTCTTGGAACGGGTTTTTCCGTGGATTTTTCCTTCAGAGTAATTCCAGGATTTTTTCCTTGCTGCATAAATTTTCAGGCGTGGATAAATGCGAAACAGTGTTAGAGCTATAGTATGGGTAGCGATAAGCGGATCAGATGCTAGGCGTCGGGCAAGAATCACCGGCCTTATTGGTGAGGAGTGGTCCCTGAATTATGGGGCTTCTCTAACGTTGCTAATTAGCCTAGATCCGAGGTTTCAGCAGAGAGTGCTGGCTTAACCAACAAGGAGTGGACGTTCTGGAATATGGAGTCCACTCCAGGGAAAGACTACGCAGTGGCGAGGACCCGATGCACCATTGGTGCAGAGAGTATCAGCTGAACTGGCAAGGTGTTCCACTGGAGATACTTACACTGTGTCCATGGATTCAGGTATGATATCAGTAAAAGGGTTGGAAATGGGTGTGGCAATACAACCCCATACATAAGTGGTAAGTGGGTGACCCTGGCAACTAGGCCAGTAGGCTGTCATAGTAACTCGGTATAAAGTGGATAAGATACCCTTATTGACATGCTTGTTGGTTGTTTATCGTAAATCAGCATCATGCAATCTCCCTTTGTATCCATTTAGCGAAGCCACTGCGAAGCATGTTCTATGCTGTAGCTTTGGTAAGTGCCTAACCTGATGTCTTCACGTGACGCTGAATGGTAACACCACGAGTCTCAACAGTGAAGGGGCTCGCAATGGCAGCGAAATCAGGATTAGCTTTGCCAAGTTCAAGGTGATGTTGCCAGAATTGATTGACTAAAAGCAAAGTGAAGTGGCTATCTCTGAACGAGCTGGCTTGGGAACAAGCGTCCTCGCTTCAGAATCCTCAGCGGGCAGTCATCAAAATGATGGCACGGGTGTGGCAAGCCCAAGAGACCCCGAGCCAGGGGAGACGAGCACCATCTCCTCTAAATACGGTATTCGAACTTAATGCTTCAACGACTTGCACTAGGGCGTGAGTGTAGGAACGTCGCATCGACGGAGAACTAGGGCTTGGCTTTACCATCCAGCTGCGAGGTGAAGTCTCTTTAAACTTCCCAGAATTTTAAGCCTTACATGGATGGTGAGAAAATGAATGACCCACTGGGAGCTTGGGCCTCTAGTTCGTGCTGATCTTTTCTCACGATTATACAAAAAACTGAAAGTCCATCCATGGATGCTACGGTGTTCGGTTGGAGTAAGAAACGGATGATACACCAAAATAAATAATGAAAGCGAAAGAAAAAGAAGGAAAAAGGAGTTGTATAAGCAGCAAAAGAAAAGCTATAGTTGAAAGCACTGAGTCGCATCATGAACTTGTCTGCCTCAAGCGACGTAAAGTTGAAAGCAACACAAGGGCAATAAGCAGCCCTTCGACGCCCTCTCAAACCCCCGGTACATCGACTACTCTCAGAAGTGGTGACGACTGGTGGGCAAAGGGTACTGGACAGTCGAGAATGCTTATAGAGAGCAACCTAAGGAAAGCATATATACTTCTATGAAGATGTGATGAAACTCATCTGTCGATGTCATCTCCTCGGAGTATTGAAAATAAAAGCATTGAAAGCATTGAACTAGTTGAAAGTTACCATAATCCATCGAAATACAGTGTCTTCAAGTCTGGTCGACTTCTAAAGGTCAACTTCCTACAACTTAACGTAGAACGATCAAACAAGGTCTCGGGGGAGATAAGCCACCTGATCTCTACCAAAAGATTAGATGTGCTACTTCTCCAAGAACCGGCCAAGAGTAAACTGGGCAACTCTTGGAAATGCACTGGGCTTGGCACCCACATGATTATGGCTACTCGTTCCACGGAGCCTTGGGCTGCCGTTGTTGTAACAAACCCCAACTACAGTGCACTATATATTCCGCAGCTAAGTAACCAATACTGTGTAGTTGCGGAAATTACTGCTCCCAGACTCTCATTCTATGTCGTGCGTTGCTACTTTAAATTCAACGAAGACAGAGAGTCGCACTTAATCCATCTGGAAATGGTGCTTCAAAAGCTAAGCGGGAAGCGGGTAATAATAGGCACCGATTCAAACGCTAAGTTGTCACTTTGGAGTCCCAGAGGCACCAATATCAACGGCGAAGCTTTTGAAAAAGTGATAGCCACCCACGGGCTTGCCACCCAAAACAAGGTCAGTGGGACATCGACATACGAGTCGAAGGGGCGTAAGTCTTGGATTGACGTTACCTTGACGAACTTGTCGATGAGCCACAGGATATTTAATTGGAAAGTGCAGGACCTGTTGACAACTAGCGAGCACAAATCGATCTCCTTCAACTTCGAGGTTCAACAAGTCGAAAGCGAAACTCCCCCTGCCAAATCAAGGTATAACCTTGACAAAGCTGACTGGGAAAAATTCGAAAATTAATTGAAGAGACTCTCAACAGAGAGACTCAATATGCTCGAACTAAAGGACATTGATGAAAGAGAATACTACGCTCACGAAATAAACAACGTCATGATAGACGCATGCGATTTGGCAATACCCAAAAAGGGTCGTCGGAGAAGCCGGAGTCCGTGGTGGAGTGAGGAATTAGAGGCCGCTAAATATAAGCTAAATAAAACACACAGGTTGCTCAAGCGATACCGTCACGATCAAGAGTTGGTAAATGAGTACAGAGCACTGATGAAAGAATATAAAAGAATGATACATCGTGCAAAGGATGAAAGTGGAAGTGATTTCATAACGACAGTCGGCAACGAAGACATTTTTGGCTGCGTTTACAAATCTATGACGAATAAGAAATCTCCTCGAACAGCTTCTAGTGCCCTAATGACCGATGAAAATTATACCAAGTCAATGGTCGAAGCAGCTGATACCCTGTTGAACACTCACGTCTCGGACGATGACAGAACCGACGACTCTCCAGAGTTAAGTCACATGAGGAGAGTGATGGAAGCCCCCCCGAAAACGGAGGAAGCCCAAGTCTTCTCTGCTCACGAGCTCAAACTTGCTTCAAAAGGGTTGAAGAATGGCAAGGCACCGGGAGCTGATCTCCTGGAGGCGCAAGTTGTTAAACACGCAGCAAAGTCTCTCCAGTCGCAGTTCCTGGGCCTAATGAACGCCTGCTTGGAAAAAGGGTACTTTCCACAAGTGTGGAAAAAGGGTACGCTTAACTCTGACACTAAACTCTGAAGGTATCTCGCTTTATCAGTATGGTTTCACACCTCAAAAATCAACAGAAGACGCCATCGTGGATCTCAGACGTCTGGTGAACGATTCGGACAGTCGGTACAAGTTTGGAATTTTGTTCGATATCAAGGGTGCGTTTGACAACGTGCAGCACTCGGCAATCCTCTCAGCTTTAAAAATGAGAGGTTGCCCTAAGAACGCTTACCAGCTCATAAAGAGCTACCTCAAAAACTGGCAAGTTAATCTTGAATGGGCCAGTCAGGCTGCCTCTAAGGTAGCAGCAAAGGGTTGCCCCCAAGGCTCAATCCTCGGACCGAGCTTTTGGAACTTGGCTTTCAATTCGCTGATTAAAACCTTGGAGGCTAAGCCCAACGTAGAGTTCCTAGACTACGCAGATGACCTCATAATGGTCATAGGTGGAAACTCGTGAAAAGAAATTGAGCTGAAGGGCCAGGAAGTTGTTGACGAGGGTGGAGCGAAAGGATCAAACTCGAGATCTCAAAAAGCAAAACTGAAGGCATTTTTCTTAAAATAAATGAATTTGGGAGAGCTAATCAGAAAGGGAGACCCAGACCTGACAGACCCCGAAAATCTAGAAATAAAAAGGCTAGACTGCTGCTGCGAACGCCAATAATCAAGATAAGGGGAAAAAGTTTGAAAGTAAGAAAGTCTGTCAAGTATCTGGGCGTCATGATCGATCAGGACATGAGCTTTAGAATCCACTGCTCATACCTAAGAAACGAAGTGACGCCTCTCTTCCAAAAATTAAGAAGACTCGCCAAAAGCACGTAGGGACTTAAGTTTGCCACGAACTTGCGAATTCACCAAGCCGTCTTCACGCCAACAGCCGCGTACGCGGCTGCGGCGTGGGCGGATAAGTGCACGGTGAACGACATTCGCAAGCTAGAAAGCTCTCAGCACACGACTCTGGTTGCAGCAACTCACGCTTACATAATAACATCAATGCATGCACTGTGTGTACTCAGGGGAACCCTTCCAATTGATCTCAGCCTTGAAAGCAGAATCGCCCTGTATAACTTAAGGAAAGGAAATACCATTTCCTTTGGCAACTTTATGAATATGGAGACCAAGGACGTGAGTGAGAAGCAAATCAGGGAGGAGGACCTGGACATATGGCAAAGAAGGTGGGATAGCTCAGCAAATGAAAGAGTAACTTACTCTTTTTTAAGTAACGTCAGAATGAGAATAAACTCAAAATGGTTTGAACCAGACCACGCATGCGTTCAGGTGTTAACTGGTCATGGAAACTTTAACGCGAACCTTTACAGGTTTAACTTAAAAGACGATGACCTCTGCACTTGTGGCGCCGTGGAAACCATAGAGTATCGATTCTCAAAATGTCCAAGAACAATTGAAAGTCGTAAGCGGTTCATGGACATGTCGGGGCAAAAGACATGGCCAAGGAACAACGAGTTCTTTGTATCAAGTCCTGAAGTCTTCCTGGCTTGCTCAGAATACTGTAAAAATGTTGTGAAATTTGCAGACTCTGTAGAATAAGCCAGGACGGTAGCAAATGCAAAACTTCGAAAGCCGGGTGTGTGCGGCCTAAGGGTCCAGCCGTCAGGGAGTTGTGTCCCTGCCCATATCACTTACTAACCGTGTCGCTCCAGGCGGGAGCTTGCGAACGTGCCTCCTCGCGGTCCCCGTGGACGCGATCATCGTTAAAACTGTTGCCGAACGGTTGGCTCTGGAATGACTGATCAAGAGTCGGGACAGTTGATGATCGTGACAGAAACGTTCGTCCCGGTTCAAGCACAGCGCCCATCATACTCGATAAAATTTACCTTCGAGCGGCATAGGCAATGCGCTTGACACGACTAACGGGCACGTAAATTTTTCTAAGTCAGACCCCTGGCATGTTTCGCTGGGCGCAGTTGGTAGTTCTTTCGATTCCCCTAGTACTAGTAAGTGGCTAGAAACCCCTAATGGTGGTGACCGGCCTGGAACGGGGAGCAGTGTCAGCCTTTCGGAGTATACCGCTGTGTGCTTCTCTGCGTGTCCATCACCCTTCTCCCTTTGTATCTATATGATATCGTGCGACATGTATTGTTCCTTCTTTGAATTCTAAAATGCGCTTAATAACCATGGTAATTTCTTACGGTTCTATAAAAAGTAGATGTATTATCATGTGTTGCTTACCATAGAATCTCATATAAATACATCTTTATGCCTTTTTTTTTTTTTTTTTTTTTAATGACGCAAGAAAGATAAATCTTCTAAAGACACCCCAGCTTTTCTAGTGGCAGTGTCAGATTTATCTGCTGTGTGTACTGGTTAAGAAGTAACCTTCCCTTATGGAATCGGTCCATCAGGACTACTTACTCATGAAACAAAAAGAGACTTTACAAAAAAAAATGATGAAAAATAACAAAGACATTCAGTAGCCAGCTTGCTCTTAAAGAGATGAGAAGAAGGAGGATTTTGCATCTGGATGAGCCATAAAATTCTTTTATACTAATATTTAACTAGTTTTATTGTCTTTAAACACTTGTTATAATTTAATTCTTATAAAATCTTGATAAAGTTATGAAATTTTAGTTCTGTTTGTTTTTTATTTCAAGTTTAAATAAGAGACTTAGCTATTATGTTTAAACAAACCCTTATAATTGTTGTATTATATCTTTTTTATGAAATAAAAGATTCTATTCCTGTCTGTAAGGCAAGAGCTTAAAAGGTTTTGTCTGCCTTCTGGCAGTAACTTATTTTTTCAGTCTAGGGTTCAAAGTGATTAGAGGGCGATGAGTGTTGCAACAGATAAAAAGTATGACTGCTCCCTCGGAAAAAATGCGTTTGTAAGTAGTGTTTTAACGTATTAAAGCTACTATTTTATAGTTTTTATTTAAAAATATCTTTAAATCCAAACTACATTTAAATTTATTTTGTATACAGTTAAAATATGTGAGATATGTCTACATGTACCGTTGTATGCCATGGAGATGAAGCTGTATAGAAGCGCGATAAGGCAAGTTTGAGAAACAGACGAAGCCCTGTTAGCCACGCTATTGTTAATTCGAAAATTACATACTCAAGTACACATTAAACAGCAGCTTGCTCCTTCTTTAACCGAAGCAACAAAACTTCATTTTCAGCATAGTCCACCTCACGAGTAGAAAAGTACCTGTCCAGCCACGGGCTAGTCACTCTTTGCTTCAAACCTAGATTTTGTACAAGATCGCTGCTATTCGAATAGTGTATGGAAAACAAACAAAACCTTTTATACAAGTATACGTTTGTATTGAAGGGACTGGAACTTCTTTTGTTAACTTAATATTCTGACAAGCTGCGTGACAATAATAATACTCATACCTTCTAGTTTACTTTATTCATCAGAAATCTTGCCAATGTAGGTTGGACGATAAGCAGATCAATAAAGTAATAACGAATTATGTTAATTGCCCTTGTTATTTTCTCGCTAGTGTAACAAAGTATGAACAAAAGATACCGAGCGTTCATTTAATACATCAGTTATTTAATAAAATTTTCTAAAACTCAAAAAATTTACAGAGAATATTACAACCAAGACACTCCTGTCTTTAATAGGCTTTTGCATTATTAAAGATTCATAGACTGTAAGGTAGAGAAGGTTAAATTGAATTAAAATACCAGATACAAGTCCATAATGACTAATGTTTATGCACTAATCTTGATCAACGTGAACACTAGTTAACATGTGGCACGTATGATATGCGTAACGCATTCGATGTGGGGGTCAAGCCAATGGAAGGAATGGCTGACTGAGATTAGGGTTCGTAGGACGATGAGGTATAGAACTTCCTTTAGATAAATGAGTCAAATTAAATTAAGCTAACAACTGACAACTCTACGTAACAGCTGTCTCATTCTCGTGCCGTGTGAAAACAATATGAAACGTCACGAAATATCAAAATATTGATGAATGAAGCTGTTAGTTCACGAAAAATAAAGTTTATACAAGAGGCAGAAATCAAACAAGGAAAGAAATAACAGACATCAAGGTGATTCAGCAAGGCAAAAAAAAATACAAAACGCCATCCAAACATCGATAATGGCCATCAAGCCACTGGGGCAAAACATCAAAAGATTGGAAGACTAGTAATAAAAAAGAAAGAAAAATTTAGCTGAGTACCATTCAACAGTAATAAATATCTTGTAGTGATTTACATTATAAAGCAAGAAACAATCATTACAACTATTATCATCGTTATCTGGTAAGAAGAAAAAGGCCATAAATTACGAAATATGTACTATTAATTCCCTGGAAAATGAATGTTACGAAAAGGTACTTAAATTCTTAGATCTACTAAGTAAACAACTTAAATATTAACTAAGCTTAACACAGGTGAGATACATAAGTTAACGGAACGAATAAAACAAATAATAATGATTCATTGAAAAGAACATTAATGTGTAGGGGTAACACCATCACCATTATTTGTATAAAAAATATGAAAGAAGTTAAAGAAAAAAAAGTGTTTCATACAGAATAAAAAGAGTGGCATCAGAATAGCCTTAGTAAAAAAATGTCATCGCACAAAAAGCAAGCGTTTCAGCAAACCGATATTCACTCAAGACAAATTAGACCTCTCGGAAAATTATATGGCATCGTAACAAAAAATATGAGTTAATAGCTACAGTGACACTAAATCAACGATAATAATTATAAACATTCAAGACAGCTTGAAACTTCAAAACGAAGACAAAACTGAACACTTGATCTACACTAACATGTTTTTTCCTATTTTTTCTCCTTCGTTACCTTCTTCAATGCAGACTACGATGAAACTATTTAATATGAATGGCCCGTAAAGCCTAGAATTACAGAAACTCTTAAATGAAACAGGCTTACACGTATCTACTCATAGCAATACACAAAATAACCTGACAAAAAAGGAAATTAACCAAATAAGCTAGAGCATGACCCAGAATCTCTAGCTGAGTGAGAAAAAGCCTAAAAAAAACAAAAACTATGTATTATGTGAATGTAAAAAAATCGACTTTCAAAAAGAGACAGAAGCAAATACTACATAGTCAACACTCAAAATAACACAACGCAGAACCATCAAAGCTTATAGACGTAACATTGTCCCATTTATTAAAAGATATATATCCAATAGTGAATTTAACAGACTAACCAAACACAGAGCTAACGCTCACCAACAGATCCAGAAATTTAAAAAATGCAGTCACACCATTTAAACAACACACAAATTTACTCGAAATAATAAAAGAAGCAGCAGCACGAGCTCTTTTACAATACACAAATTAAATTGCATCCAAACTTACGCACCCCGAAAATTCACTGACACAACAGATACAAAGCCAAACGACTTGGCATTAAATGCAAACACAAGTTCTACTACTATAAGACGAACAAATAATTAAAAAATCCAGAGAAGTAACTAATAATAACAATAATAATAATAATAACAATAATAATAATCATGACTTAAAGCAAATATCTCACTTAGAGAAAGCGATAGTGGCTGCTTTAGAAATAAAGAGAAAATTTAGCTTGCACCGAATGAAACCAGCAGGAATCAAGGCACAATTGTGTCTTGCAAGAACGTATCGTCACACTAAAACAGAAGTAATAGACATACTAAATCATAGTAAGGGCCGTAACGATCATCAGTTTTACTTCTACTGCAACGAATATGACGAACATGCTACTAAATCATGTATAAAGCTAGTAACACATGCAAGAGATGAAAAAATTTGTGATGGTAATGCAAAAGTGAGCAGTTTATCAGTTTAGAGAACCTAAAATAAAACAAAAGTTCAAAATAAAAATTGCACCTACTTTCAACAAAAAGGTCATAATACAAAGAAATGTTACTCCTTTATGAAAGATGCAGAGAATGGAAAAATAAATTAGAACAATGTACGCAAGCAACAATATCAGAATAATTCTTATACCTATAATCAGCGTGGAGGAATCCCCAACAGTAAGGTTATATCAGGGACAACTATGGTAACAATAATTTTGGTCACAACAGGCGCAATTACAATAACAGCAATCATAACAATCGTAGATATAATAACTATAATATTATAATACTTAATGGTAAGTACAATAACCAAAATTACAATGACAATTACAATTATCGGCACAAAGGACCCCCGAACAATCATAGAAAAAAAAATTCGGAAACCGAATGGATGATTCTGGTACAGAGCTTTTAAACTCCAAGGATACTTGTCATAACTCTTAAGCGCTGATCGGGTCTGGGGAGTATCGATAAAGTGTACACGACAGATTAAGAGAGAAGCAGCCTAAGGACAAAAAAACTAATAAAATTAGATAAAATACAGATTGAACGTAAATTAAAAAAAAAACCGTACAATAAAGAGCATACAAAAGTCACGATGATTAAAGAATCTCTAGAATCAGTCTTTCAGCAGGCTCCTTAAATAGCCAAAAATAGACATGCAGAGAAAACATGCGATAAACAAGCCTAAAACTTATAGCGTTTTGTTTGACAAGACTAAAAACGATGAAGATATAGAAATGCTCTTTCATGTAGTAAGCTTGTACAGAACAAAACGCACACCAATGTCTGTACTTCTTTACAACAATCAATTCATGGCTAAAAGTTTGTACGAAGTTGAAGAAAATTATTTTTGCACGCGTAAAAAAAGTAAGCCAAGACGAACAAGTTGGCAAAGTTCCCTTACAGCAAATAAAAGAGGAAACCTTCTTTGAAAACCTCATTTCTGAAAAAAAAATGAAAAATTATTTGTAGAGATAATAAAAATAATAGATAAACACATAAAAGTACCTGTTTTATAAGAAGAATTATTAGAGTAAGACGTTAGACAAGGAATAGAACCTCTAAGCACCACTAGGAAGAATGCTAAAGGCTTTAACGAAGCTATGATTCGGATTCTTAGTACAGAAGACTCAAAGGATAATATGAATAATATTAAGATAAACAAAGTTTATAATTATAAAAATAGTTTAAAAGTAATTATAAGGCCACTTGTCAATATAATAATGGAGCTAGTTGACACGATGGGTTCTAACGAAGAATAATCAAATCATGTAGAAGAACTCGTTAAAAGCAACCTTTTTGTATTCAGCATTGATAGAGAACCACTGAAGGTCACGGACTTACTTAAACACAAAATAGAAACGTCAACAAATAAACCAATTGTAGTAAAAAAGTAATATACCTTATAAAACTAAGAGAAAAAATGCAAACTTAACAAACTTATTGATTAAAATATAATCAAGCCCTAGAAATAGCCGTAAATTTTAAATGCATAGATCGTTCTAAAGCACGCAGGTCTTTATGACAAATAAGAAATGGAGAGTCATTATAGATTTCAGATTACTTAACGAGATCACGGTTCTATGATGCTGTACACTACCCTTTCAAAGTAAAGTTTTGGAAAATTTCACGGCAGCGTGATGCATCACTGTTGTTGGTGTAAGGCAGGGATTTTTCCAAGTCTAAGTAGACAAAAACAACGTACCTAAATCAGCGTTCTTGGGCCTTGATGGTACTATCAGTATAAGTCAATGCTTATGGGATGCATCAATTTCCCAAATACATTTGTGCGCATGATATAATTGGCACTAGCCAGCCTACAGGGGCCAGATATAGAAGTACACATGGATGGCATCATAGTATTTGCAGAAAACATCAGGGGATGAGATTTAAAAAAACTTTTAATACGACTAGCTAACGCAAGCCTTACAATGTAGTCAAAAAAGAACCATTTTTAAAAATAGAAGCAAACATAGTAGGAAACTGTGAAATTACAACTAATCCCGACAAAATTGAAGCTGTAAAAAGTAACCTAAAACTAATCAATGCGAAAAAATAGAAATTTTTTGGGCTAGTAGGTTACTATCAATGGTTTTTAAAAGACTACGCTTAAATCACACAGTCACTCTCAAAACTAACTAGAAAAACAATTAACTTCAAATAGGAGAAACCGCAAAAACAAGTACTTAAAACATTGAAAGTTGCTCTTTGCAGTGAGCCAGAACTCATGGCTTTTTATATAAACAAACCTTCCATCGTAACAACCAATGCATTACATTACGCAATAGGTGCTATTATAAATCAAGGTGAGGAAGAAAAATAGCATCTGCGTAAGTACGCGTCGAGACGCTTCAACGGCAGTAAGTTTTGCTATCGAACACATAACAAGGAATTATTTACCATATTGTTCGTGGAAGAGCAACTTAAACCATACCTGTTTAGACGTAAGGTAGCTGTAATTACACGTTAAAAATCTCTCAAACACTTCCGTACATCAAGAAACCAGATATCCATTTTACGAGATAAGGGCTTGAGTTAAGAGAATACAAATTTGATGTTGTATACTGACCCAGCATAACAAACAAAGATACAGACGCACGGTTATATATTCTTATCTTGAAAGAAAAAGAGAAAAATCCCAAAGCGCCACCTCGAGGGCTGTATGAACTTACCAAAGAGCAAGAGAAAGGAAGTCATGGTGACTCAAATGCACTCCTTGCAAGTAAATATAAGATACGACAAGAAAGAGAAACGTACCTAGAAAGGACAGAAAAAAATTAAATTGAAATATCTGATTTACACAAATCAGACGAAAAAGTAAAAAGAAAAGACACTTTAAGAAAGAGAAGTTACAAAAGTTTATAAATGGTGGCAACCGACCTAGTAATGCTGATTCAGCATCAGACTGGTCAATGGCCAAAAACACCTAATGTAAAAGAAAAACATAGACAGAATAAAAAGATATCACAAACTTTGAGCAAAAAAAAGACCACTTCCATTAGAAATAAGAAGTAATAACGATGAAATCTTATTATAAGACCCTGTAAATGATAAGTTAGCAAGCATACAAAAAAAGGAAGGAATAAATATGACAATCATACCATTTCCAACTCAAGCTGTGTCACAGAAAATACAACACAGAATCAGAAAATGTTAATTACACACTCTATAAGGAAAATTTCTAAATTCTCTAACAGTAGCAAAAAAATTGAATAACTCAAAAGAAATTATCATAGCACACTGAGATATACCAGTAACAAATAAGAAGTCTGAACAAGGAAAGCATTTAGGATTCTTACTAGCCAAAGCGAGCTTAGTTAATAAAACAGAGAAAAAAAACAGAAGGAAAGTAAAAACATAAAAGAAACAGTAACGGCTGTAAAGATACTAGGCAAAAAGGACGAAATAAAAGTACAAAAGATTAACAACATAGATCCAGATGAGAGAGATAAAACTCAGGCAGAAGTTCAACGGCGGAGAAGAGTATATTAATAAAGTAAAGGGGTATGAGGCAGTACCTTGCAAATATATTCACAACCAGTAAAAGAGATAGAAGGAACTAAATAAGAAAATCGATGCATTATTTGGCAAGTCTGCAGATAATTTCTAAGTAAAAGTTAAGCTGGATGTCAAGCACCAAGATTTTGAAGGAAAGCCGGATATCAGAATATATGCATGGGAATCTGACACTACTACGGATCAACAAGAAATGAAACTGCTAGGAAGCATATGAAATGACTTAAAAATACTTAAACAACCCTTAAAAAATAAAACAGATGTAGAAAACGATTTAGACCCTATGAAAAATAAAGACACCTCACATTTAATATGACAAAAGAATAACAATCTATTAAAAATAAGAACATTGAAAACATAGCTAATACTGTTGATTCAAATAAAGTTAACGACCTTCCAAAAGATTTACTAGGAAACTGCTTGTTTGGCTTTCTTATTTTTTTTGACCTAAACACTTGATTAACAGCACGGACACTCCGTGAATAACTACGAAATTCCAAGTAGAAGAATCTGTGCGTCAGTCTGGTGGAACTAAATAAAATTCTGCAGTCTGACATAGAAAACAAGAATGACAACTGCATATTTCATTTTACACAAGAGCTTAGGAAAAACATATGCATACACTTGCAAGGCAGCATAAGTGAAAACTGCGAGACAATGTAAAATCTTCAAGGCTTTTACAGTTGACAATAAGGAATAATAAATACATTGACATTTAAAGATAAATTATTTTCAAGTACTTATTGTTTTTAGTAAGCAGAACAAGTATACAAATCGGAATAAGATACAAACAAAGAGGTTGAATTCTGTTGTAGCGAAACCACATTAATAAAATAGCATGACGATGTACAAAAAGGAAAAATCAGTGATAAGTTGGAGACGACAAAGAAAACAGAAAAGATGGTACGAGAAAAGACGAGTAGCTATAGCAGTAAGAGCAAATGTGGCGAGAAAAATAGCATACAAGAGAAAATATATGTAGAACAAGCCTTATCTGCACGCAGTACTCCTCCACCAGTAACACCCATACCACCGTTTAGTACCCATCACTCATGGATATCTCAATCAGGAGATGACAAGGAGTAAGTTCACAATTCGAATAAGGCCTTCATAGAGCAAATAAGTGACTCTGAAAACACAACTACACCTATCGTAAAAAATTATAATATTTTAACACAGTATGAAGTATGTTGACTAAGACTCCCCTACGAGTTACCATCATGGATCCCAAAAGATAACACTAACCCCACTCCCTTCTAAAAAATTAGGTAAGTAAACGGCCACCCATTTAGATGCTTGGACAATTAGGTTTTCTGCTCAATATTAGATATCATTCTTGCTACCAAAATCATCGACTTGCTTAAGGAACGTGGATACATAAATCCGCTGACCCTCGAAAATTAGAAATTCAAACGTAATACGCATATACAATATATCAAAATACACTTTGACAATACAGCGACAGTCAGACATAAAAATATTTGAAATCTCTAAAATCTTTTGCGATAGTAAATGGAATATAATCAATAGCAGTCATTATAGACTTGGCAATATTAAATTCTCATAAGTGGTCATATATCGTAGAACAGTTCGAAGAAGTCTCCAAATATTTAAGAATAATAGAGACTCTATATACTAATACACTTGTAGTACCACTAACTAATCAGAGGTATAAAGTAGTAAGAAAGTATCATGAATCAGAAGTTAGAGGTCATAGAGATATCAATAAGACATATAATGTAATTTTCAAGGACTTTTGTTGGAGAAACATACGGGCACAAGTAAGACAAACAGTACTACGTTGCAAAATTTTATGAACAAAAAAGTTTACTCGTATAAAGAATAAACAAGCCATGCTAATCGTGGACACACCCAGTGGACCATTTCAAAAGATTTTAAACAAGTCTTATGGACCAATTAACAAATCCTTGGCTTACAAGAACACACGCGTACTTTCAATCTAAAACTGGCTTACTAAGTTTATTATATCTGTCCCAGTTCAAATAGAGACCGCCAAAGAGACTGTAAAAGCCTAACAGATAAATCTATATCATATTTTGTGCACCGTAAGAACTACTTCCCAACTAAGAAGCTAACTTTATGAACAAAATCTTGGAAGAGTTTACAAGAATATTCAAAACTTAAAAGATAGGCAATACAGCTAACCACCCTTAAAGTAATAGGGCTATATAATGGATGCACCACGTCCTCACGGAATACTTAGAGGCGTATATAGACGAGTCAGAGAAACTGATTGAATGGTTACCACTGTGCATGCTGGCACACAATACCTCGAAACATGAAAGCACTGGATGTACATCACAGAAGCTCGTATTTGGACAAAGAGTAAGACTACCGTTGACTCTTAAGCAAAGTGAGAGCAGGCAAGCATACACGGAGTTCTTAAAAAATATCACGGCAGTACTCACCCTACTAAGGACAAGTGCAGCAATGAACGAGATTCAAATAAATACAAACTTTTTTTTGGAGTAAGAATCTGTGTTTGTCCTAAAAAAATCACCAAAAGGCCAATATAATAATCATACTGAAGGACCTTACGAAATTTAAGGAATTGACTATAAAAATCATAATGGAATACTGAAAAAGGATGACGAAATCAGGATTACTCTTAAGTTGACAAAATGAAACAAGCTTGTGTTTTAAAAACACAGATGTTGCATAAAACATAGACAAAAAAAACATCAATTATAACAGAAAAACGACATTAATTAGATTAATAAATAAACAAAATTCGAATTAAACTAACAGAAACATAATGTTAACATTTTTTTTATTTTTTCTTTTACTATACATGGCTCCTAGACCTGCTGCGAAATAATTATAAATAAAAAGAGTCATAATAAAGAAGAAGTAGAGTGCACAGAAAATTCACCCGTATGACGATGCCTAATACTATGCCAGAAAATATTTGGTGATACAGATGAATATATATAGAAAAAATTGTATTAAGTCAATTAAATTATTTGACATAATCGAATTTAATAGTACTAGATCAGAGGACAAAATACTTTTTTTTGTTTGAATGTATGGAAGATGGGATGTGGAAAAAAAGGAAGTTAACAAAAATACAAGTGGTTTTCTTATTATCTCTAAAAACAATCAGAAAATAGATACGTGATTAGAATATACACATACCCAATTTTTTAGACCCGTAACCCAACCATAAAAGGTTGCCTACCTGGGCAGTACACAGCAATGGTCTGCAGGTTTCTACGATAATTGTAATGTAACACTGGCAACATGGCACTTTAAACAGTGAGTCCTTTAGTTTTATTTGTGGGCCTCAGCAGATCAAAAAAGGAATAGGAATCTAGTACAAGATACAATTCCAGCTGTCAAAAAAATACAAATTAATATACATATATACACACGTATCAATCAAGTTGAACAGAAAAATAGAGTGCCTACTGAGCTTTGTAAAGGACACTGAAGTAAGTAACGGGTCATTGACGCCTCCATGAGTACCAGCTGGCTATCGCTTAAAACTTGCTTACCAATGAGCACTGCAAAAGGACATGTAATAGGACAATCTTAAGAGAAAGAAAAAAGAAAAACAAATGTCTTAAGAATATGTAAAGCACAAAAAACAAAATATATTATAAGAAGCGCTCTTGGAAAACAGAAAACGTGGTATATTTCACCATGGAAACAACACGAGGCAAAAAAATAAGAAAGTAGGAAGAAAAATCACATTCGCCTTTGCTGAATTTGAAATAAAATATAACACATAGAAAACATGAAAAAAAGCTCATTTTTCCTCGTATTATATAGTAATTTGTAGGTGTCAATCTACTCAATTCTTCTCAACCCCCTTGGTACCCCAAAAATGCCCCTCTAAATAAGGTAAGATTCTATTCATTTTTACCTTATTTTAATCACGTTAAATTTCTGATAACCCAATAACTCATTAGCTCTTTTTCCATAACTTTTGCTTAAGATATATTTAGAAATTAAATACGATGCAAAAACATTTCTCAATTTGGATGGTAGCATAACGTCATATTCTATTTTAAGAATATTATGAACTTAAAAATCATGTTCCCTTTATCATAAGGCAATAACAGCATTTTTTAATGTACTGCAAGGTATTTTATAAACTATGATTAACATTTTTAAAGAGTCTGCTCCATTAATGAGATATAAAATTAGTAATTACTTTTTAAGGTATGAAATCACTCAACTCATGATTTAGGACTAATAACAAAACAGTAATGGTAAATTACACAATTTTTATTTTGAGATAGAGTATTATACTTTGAATATAACCTTTTGCTTTTTACCTTAAAGCCAACGGAATAGATCATAACATTTTAATAGCATAGTTTAAGTAATGTTAAAGAATTTTCTCTTACCCTTTCTAGATATTTCCCTCCTTTTTCTTTATAGTTATTTTTACAATATAATTTGTTAACATATTTTTATACCACTCTTTATATGAGGTATTGCTGTTCCACGCTTCTTTTCTCTTAATCCATTACCCTTAATGATTGCATTATTAAATATGTTTATATATATATGTATATATATATATATATATATATATGTATGTATGATATTTTCATTCCAAATAAGAGGCCAACGAAAAATCTTGTATATTATTTGTAGAATATTTAGGCCGTCATCTTCACTGGCAGCCATATTAACCACAAAAAAAGTAAAAATTATCTGTTTCTTTCTATTAAAATATGATGAATGTTTAAATTCAGTTTACCATTATGTCTCCTACCCAAACAATGTGCAATATTTAAATGAAAAAAATTACCTTTACTAGAAACTTTATACCATCTAAAAACTGGATGTGCACATAATCTTAATTATGACTGAATTACAAATGAATACATATGTATTTATTTTTTAATTCAACGTTTTAATGTTACAAGCTTAATAATTTTGAATAAAAAAATAGTTAAGAAAAAGTTTTTTCGTTAATGAAAGATGTTTAACAAAGCATTATCGTGCAGGTAAAAGTAATGTTATCGTTTGATAATACAGTATTATTATATTTTTTTACGAAACTTAGTGGAACACTTTAAACATCTTAATTAACCTCATTATGTAATAAATCCGTATTTAAATTATAACTTTATTCATTTTATGCATTTATGTGTTGTTCAAACAATCTGTGCATTACTATTACGTCCAATTTTATACTTTCACAAATGTATAAAAATCGAAATATTTTATACACAACAAAATAGTTAACATCAAGCGTTTCTAAACAAACAATATTTTTTATTTCTAAATTATTATCCTGTTTTATTTATACACAAACTTTACTAATTTTTTTACATGGTTACAACATGTCGTGTAATTGACCATTTTTAAACAGTGGTTTCTAAAAATTAAATCTAATATTATTAAAACTCTGATCTTAAAATTCATTTACAGTCATTAAAATTTCTTTGATTGCAGGAAGTTATTGTCTGTATTAAATTAAAATTAACCATGACAAATTAGAAATTGTTTTAACAATAAAATAAATAATAATACTACGTTTTAAAATTCATCTCATTTGATGAGATCTAATTTTCTTAATTTTTTTTCTTCAAGATTTAAATATTAAGAATGAACTTAATACATTTTTTGAGTCTAATAATAAACGAAATGTTCTATGACTGGTCATTTTTGTTTGAAGTAATTTTAATGTTATACTAGTCCATGCCATAGATAAGGTTTTTTTCCCGAAAAATAAGAAAATGAATTGATGTTTGAAACAAAAATGTTTTTTCCTGAATTTCGGGGGCGTTAACAAAAAAAAATACCATTTTCTTAATCACTTTTAACTTAATAAATCGCAGTTTAATTTTTACTTTATTTTCCACGCATTAAATTGATTATTTAAGTCTTGAAAAGAATTTTTTTACGGTACCGTTTTGTTTTATATCTATTTTTGTTGGTGTAAGTAAACTTAAATTTGTACATTATCTCTTTCCTAATTGTAAATTTTGATTCATATGTAAAAGTGCACGATTATTGTATTTATATAACTCTAAAAAGCAAACGGAAACAAAAAAGTATTTAACTCTTATTCAAAAATTAAGGTGTTGGCGTACTCAACACGCAGGGTAGTAAATTCCTACTAGTATATATTTAAACTCAATTAAAAATTTTTTTTTTACGTAAACTGAAATATTCTTTAAAAACAGTAATACTCTTCGAAAGTAACAATAAATTATCCCTTGAGAAATCAAAAAAATTGATAACCTGGTTAATCTCTTGGACTCCATGGACATAGTGAGTTCATTTAATAGTTTCATCACGATCATAGAATACTCATACGTAGATTACAAAAGACAAGTAAGCTTTCGTCTCTTGCAAAACTGAAATAACTTTCGGGCTATCATACCAAACCTAGAAAATATAAATTGACAAGACCACGGTAACAACTTAAATAACAATCCCATGAACAATAATAATTGCAATACAAACTCAAGACAAAATACTAACAACAATATTAATACTTCAAGTCAACTTTACGTAGAGAGACTACAAAGCATCTCTTACAATCTAGGGACTCAGGGGATCCAGACACATTTGATTTAAAAACTAAAAAATCTGAAAAACAAATTGACGTCGTATTCTAAGTCCTATAAGATTTTAAAGCATATATCTCACGAGATACAACGACAGGAGGAGGCATTACACATACTCTGCCATGAAAATCAAAGCAAAAAATTTTTTTGAGTTAATCTGGAAATAAATACAGTGTTCGAAGATTGAGGACAGACACTGCTAGTAGAACTGCATAACAAAAATCTATTTACCAATAAGGCTTTTCGTAGGCCCAGGAACTTATATTTAAATGTACGGTATCTAACTAAAGGCATTTATGGATAAGGGGAGCGAATTATCATGTACGTCCAAAAAGTTTGAAAAAATAGAATAGTACATAGATAAATTTCCTTACTCTTCTGATAATAAAATTTTAATCATGCTGGTTTATAGGTAAAAAATCACCAAAAGTCGAGAAAAAATTCAAGGCCAAAGTAAAAAAAAAAAACGAATAAAATTGCACTCGGAGCCATCCAATGACCCAAAAATAACGAGAAAAAAGAATAAAGAGTCAACTTGGGAAGTCAACTGATAAAGGTAGCAAAATAATCTTACAACAGAGATAAAACTATTAACAATCATTTTGGCATTATACAAGCTCCGTTTGATTATACTAGGTTTAAAAGTTCACAATAAATATGACCATCATACATTATCATACTTGATGCTATGGCAAATTTTAATAGCCAGATAACCTAGATGGACGCTTTCAACTGGAAGTTAAAATTTTTTACTAATATACATCAAGAGGAGAAAAAAACGTGGCGGCCAGTTTGTTAAGTCAGTACATCAATAAGAATGATTGAAATGGTACTAAGGCTTTTGATATACTTGCAAAATAAGCAAAAAAATCAAACAATAATACACTTAAACAAATAAAACAGATCTAAAACTTATAATCAAATAATTAAAAATGGCACACTATCAAACAAAATATAAAAAACGGCCAAGAATACACACAGTGTGATAAAGAAAAAAAAAGTTTCTAAATTTCGTTACGTCTGTTCAAGAAATACAGTTTAGGTTAATATTTTATTAAGTCTTTATGTATTTTAAGGCAAAAATAAAATTAATTAAGAAATTTTTATCTGATCTCATCTAGTTTTAGTGTACAATTTGGTAAAAAATTGATTTATATAAAAAACAAGGTTTTAATGAATAAGGCTTTTATCTTCACCCAAAGAGACATAAATGAACGTGGTTTGAATAAGAGAGACTTACCAAAGCAAATTATAAAAAAGAAGCATAATGGAATAATTCAGATTCACTTTTCGAAGAAAGAAAAAATTTATGAACCAATAATCAAAAATAATCCCTGTGTAAATGGCAAAGATAGATAGATTGTTTTAAGAGTTAATTTAAATATATGACAGTATTAGTGGTAACTTGATAAAGATCATTTTCAGGTTAATTAATTTAAAAGACTGTTATAAACTAGTAAATTCTCACTATATTCACTTTCTCAGAAACGTTAAGGCCGTTAAGGTATCACAGTACATCCTTCGGACGTGTGTACAACAAGACTAAGCGATAGACTAGTAAAAAAGATATAGTAAATAATCAACTTAAGTACAGTATTTTTTATAAACCTACCCATACATTAACTATAGTAGATAATTTAATTTACTCATATTCACATACAATGTCTGCCTACTATAGTAATATCCATAGGGTTTTTTCCATACCCTAAAACCCTGACGATTACAATAAAAAGTTTAATTTTATTAATCTAATTGTATGTTATAATATTATTAATCTTCCTGTTATAGATAATATGGTTAAAAAAATTAAATACCACCAAAAGCTTTACAAAATAAACTAAAATGAACGTTCTCTGATGTTACTAATTTTCAAGATGTCAAAGATAACTAAACTTGGTGCAAAGTAACTTAATGCACGACGTTTTTTGCGTTTACTTAGTATATAGCTTACGTCTTTTTTTTTATGTGTAACTGCAGTGATTTGTCGATTGTAAAAAAATTAGTGGGGATTTTATCTGTATCAGGAAAACCTTAAGATTAGGGACAAATACACAATCAATGTCTGTGATTATGAGTAAGAAGGTGGGTTTGTTACCCACTGTAAAAAAGCAAGGTTGTGAGGGGTTACCGATTCGATAGAAAAAAATATTTTTAAGTACCTTTTACCAAAACTTTGATAAAGTTAGTAAATAATCTAGAAACTTCAATTGTAAAATTTTTCATAAATTTATGTTGGTTAATTGTTTAAATACTCCTTCTTATTACTGCGAGTCCCATCAAGGGTACCATCAATGACCTTTTTTTCATTTAATCCAAACCTGGTTAGTTGACGGTAGTGAAAAAACAGCTAAGACTTTTATTTCTACTGAAAAAACTCGAAAATTAAAAACCAACACACGATTAATGTTTGTGTTTATATGTTAGAGGTTGGGTTCGTTGCCTTGTGTAAAAAGAAAAGTTGCTGGGGTTGCCAATTTAAAAAAAAATGTATTAAAAAGTAGCTTCAACCAATCTTTAAATTAAGTTACTGAATAATATATTAATCTCTGCAATGTCAACAGTGATTATTTTTAATTAAAGCTATATTGATTTTTTCTCCCTTAAAAAATTAAGCTATATTTATATTTTTATGTTTCTTCTCTGCGATTTTTTTTTTAGGTTCTTTCTTATTTTATATAATATTACTAATGTCTCTTTAGGCAAAGATCTATTTCTTAGCTAATTTTAAGAAAAACAACATTTTAATCACTCAAATTGTAAAACAAATAATAAAACTAACTAATAATTAAATTCTCATAGAAATCATAAACAATATAAGGACTTGCAACTACCTATAGATAGGTAGGTTTTATTCAATAAGTTTACTTGAGTCTTTTCTTTCTTCAATTTGTTTAATTTTATTTTCATAAAGAACTTGTACTTTTCATCACTATAACGTCACTTTTTATTTAATTACTATACTAATACTTATATTAATTAAAATAATTAGTGCGATTTTGAACTAGCAAAGAACTCTATCCATTCTATTTCAAAGTATTCAAATTACTCAAAGACCATCTAAATTAAGTGCTTGGGTACGAAAATTAAATTTTATTTCGAATTTGAACTTTCTTCAAACTATGATTAAAATAATTTAAAATTTTGCTGTAGGTAAATTTGTTTCTACAGACACGTAGTTTATCTAGGATAAAGTATAAGGTCAGCTGCAAAGAGCCAGGCACAGATGCTGTCCCTATTCTAGAAAAGTCACGTAGGGCTAGGTCTTCCTCAGGGCCCTTGGTATCTAGTAATCAACCCTGGTACTTTGCCCAAAAAGCAACGCCACTATTACTGGTGTCTGTACTAATTGATTGCTCTATCTCTTTCTCTCTCTCTCTCTCTCTCTTGAATCATGCACGTCATGGTGAATCCACGGGAGAGTCCCAGGTCTGGGTTAGCAGTGGATCTTTGCGTCCCAGGCTAGCTGGATAAAGAACATGTATTCTTGCATGTCAACGCATTTTATAGCAGATTTACCGATGATTTACCGCCGTAATCTGCGCTATCTCTCTTCACACTGTCGATTATACATATTCGCCGATAATGCTTGCGCATATCTCATACAGCTTTCCGTGCATCATTGATAGTGCATATTGTATGCTTTGCACTGACTCTTTAGATTTTAACTTGGCAAATTTAACGTTTTTCCATTCATTATTTCAAGAAAAGAAAAACAGATAAAAGGTTATTAATAGAAATAAAAAGTGTAAATTATAAATTTCTGAGTAATAAAGAACGATTCTTTAAGAAATAATAAGTCTACAAAAGGATTTCGAATAAAAATGTATAGTAATTTTTTTTTTTTTAAGATAGAAAAGCAAAGCAATGTAACTAAATGCTTAATTTTTACAGAGTACACACCATTTTCAAAAGCTATAACAAAAATATCATTTATTCAAAGTTCATCAAAAGAAACATTACAAAAAAATTTTTAAATGCCAGTTATTAAATGTAGTAATGAGTTAGGAGTGGTTGCTTAAGAAAAATTCAGAAACGCAATAAAAAATTAAAAGTACATTAAAGTACAATACAGTTTTGTTAATCATGATTATAAATAGTGAAATATTGATACAATGGAAACTGTTTATTAAAAAAAAAAGTTGGCTTATATACTGACTAAGAATTTTCATAAATAAGTGCCATTAGATAATTTAGGTGTATTAAAATCAGAAAACTAAAAAAAAATAGATGGACAGAAATTTTAGTCAATATATGAGAGTCACAATTGAAACGATAAAAAAGTTTTAAAAAGCCAAGATTGCAAACTCAAGGAGTCAGATTGTAATATTATAAATGTTAACTCTTGTCTGTACAAATAATGAGAAAAAAATACTTTTCTCAACATTTTCAAGATGTCTGAGTGGAAAACTATAGAAGTAATTATTCGTAAAGTGGAGGAAACACTCTTTAAAAAAAGAGAGAGAGTATAACTAAGCTGAGACATTAATCACATTTTATTCCGAACTTGAGAGTTATTACTGTGTTTTAAAATTAAATATTTAACTACTTTTTTAAATAAGTTAATTATGTATTAAAACACTTATCCAGTATCTATTTTTTTACTTTTAAAACAGACTTCTCTTAAAAAGTATGAAATTATTGTTTAAACATACAAAAAAATGTGTTTTATATTACTGCTCTTCCATTATACTTTAAAATTTTACGTACCTTAAGAACCTTAGAATCGAAATTCATGAATTGTTGAAGTTAAAGAGCCATCCAACATCAATAGAAATTTCCATAAAATGTGTGGAATCATGTAACAAACAGATAAAAACAAAAGCATTAATGTTTACGTTCAAAAAATGACAAAGAAAGTTGGATACGACTAAAAAAATTACTGTTTTTAATTTAATTGTGAGCGACACACATAGTAGATATCATTTTTATATTAAGCAATGAAGGCAGACTAGATATTTGAAATTCAACAAAGTGACAGGGGGCTAAAAATATATTAAAATTAAATGTTTTTCGGTTAATGTTTTTATAAAATCTTTGAAGAATATAATATCCTAAAATATGGGGGATAATCACCCTTTTGCAGAGTTAGGTACTTATCATGATGTAACTGCTTACACTAATAGTTTCTTATAATTTAAAAGAAAATGTAGCTTTGGATATTAAAAAAAAAACTTTTGCATGGAATGTAATTAATCATCATTCTAACTTTAGAAATTTATAAATTTTTGAAAATTCATGTTCTATGATCCATACATACTTGATTCATAGAAATACTGATAAACATATTTTATTTAATAAGTGGTTTCTAGTGTTATGTACATTTTTATGGTGAATGCAGCTTCATAGAAATAATTATATCTGCAAAATCTTAGTGACTTATAGTTTACATAGATTTAGTAGTTGTCAATAAAATAGAATACAAAAGCAAAATCAAAAAACTAGTGCCATTCGTGATCGTTCGATAAGCACTGCTTATTATATCAAAAAAAGTCTCATTATACTTGCACAAGAGGTTGATTAAAAGCGTGAAGAAAGCTATGGCTATCTTTAACAGTTATTGATACCTCAGTACCATTGCTGTACGAGTCAATTCATTGTAACATTTCAAACAACGTTTGAATTATAGATGCTGGATAAAATAGTAGAATTTTGACTTTGGCGGAAAGAATTACACAACACTTAAACTTTACTGAAACAAGAGTTATGTTAATTTAGTAATACTAAAAAAGGACATACATTTGCCATAATACTTGAAAAAATATATTAGGGATACCAAAGAAAATGATAAATGATGCTTGTGACGCTAAATGAAAAATGAACAAATATATGATGATATCAACTAGAATAATAAATAACGCTGGCAATTAATTGTTGTACAAACAATAATTGCAAACTGTTGCTAACTTGTACAAAAAATATGAAAATTGTTACTTCCAAATTATCTAATGATTAAAAATCTGAGAAAAGTATTCATGTAGATTGCTTATCTACTAAAAAAGGTAATTATGAATATTTAAAGCATGTCTTTCCTTTAAACTTAAATTATGGCTTAGATTATTTCTCAAACAAGTACACAAAGTCTTAATAACAGTAAAGATAAGTAACATCAGACTTTGACTAGCAGGTAATATTAACAGTAAAGAAAATTTTATCCACATTCTAAGTAATTAGCATCGATTTCAGAATTAGTTCTTTATAAAATTAACTTAAGAGCCGGTTTTTGTAAGACTGTATCATTAGTTTTCATCTAAACTACTTTAATTAGGAACATTGGATTGTGATAAACCGTGAGATATAGTTAAATACAACAAATCAAAGATTGAAACTTAATCAATGGCATAAGTTTGTCCCTAACGGCGCATTTTAAAAAAAATTTGGCCTATTTAGTGGCTAGCTCCCAAATAATATTACAGTCAAAAGCATCTAGTGGGTTAACATGCCAAAGTATACCTTGCCATCATAAATTATTAGCAAAACGAATGGATTTACCTTGACTGCTCAACATTTTTCTCATATCATGGTCAGTGCAAAATTTGTTCCTTCATACCTATAAAGTCTAGTACAGTTACCTTAGGCCACACAAAATGATGAAGAGCCTTTAAAAACGCCTTAGTTCAGTAGTCCTTTACTACATCGAAATGTTTATCCTTAGTAGTCATATATATGTCGATGCAAAACTTGTACCCCAGGCGGTAACCTCTCTGAGGGAATCCGCCAGCAGTTCCGATCCGGTGGAAGCCCGGGGGACTGTTGTAGGCCCCACAGATTCTGGGGGGGAGGGGACAAAGACATGTCTCATGGCCATCAGGGACTGTTTAATGTTCCATGGCCCTTTCTAACGGACAAAGGACGAAGAGGAAACCTGTCGAGCATAGGCACTGACGAAACCGAGGACAGCAACGTGGTGGCATTTAGCCACCAGACCCAGGAAGAGCTTGCCTTTCTAGAAGGAGATGGTGCTAAACTCAGATTGAAGCGACAGCAAGTGGCTGATACAGTCCAATCAGCAACAAAAGACATTACCGAGACGCTACAATTAATCAACAATAAGTACGGCAACACAGCGAGCGCTGTTAAGAATGGGCTAAAAGCCGCGCTTAAACACCTTCAAGAGGCAGAGGTGCTAAGAAAAGGCTTTCTTCATGAAGATGAAGTGTATGCAAACGCTTGGAAGTTGTCATTCGAATCTCTGCAGTGTAGGGAACAAAGGCAAGAAAAGTTCCGATGGCAGGTAAAGACAAGAACCCTGAGCACTGCCCAAAAGAAAATAGAACGAAGTAAAAGAAACAGGAGCCCTTCGGACAGCCCTGAAAACTATGTGGTTTAGTATTATAGGTCTTAAGTATATTGGATATTGAGGAAAAGGCATTTATGGAGGACATAGAGTGCTTGTATTAAAAGTGCTGCCATCTATGCATATGCACCTCTTGATACAATGATTTAAATGTATTTACATTCGCTTGTATACTATTGGTCGTATTAGTTTCTAATCTACCGACAAGAATTAGAATGACATAACTACTATATCGAGCTTATGTGAAAGATAGCTCTTAAAACTAAGAATAAGAAGCTCATCGAAACTTACGGTGCGAGTGAATGTACAGCTCCTCGGTAGCTTAAGTGGTAGAGCAACTGTCTAGTAAACAGGAGTGTGTGTTCGATCCGCACCCGGGGAGGATATTTTTCTCATTTTCATTTATTTCTTAAGAAATTTCCTCGTAAAACAAACTATGTGGTTTAGTATCATGAGTCTCAAGCATATTAGATATTGAGAAAAAAGCACATATGGACGATAAAGAGTGCTTGTATTGAAAGTACCGCCATCCATGCGTATGCACCACTTGATACAATGATTTAGATGATCCACATTTGCTTTTATACTATTGGTCTTATCAATTTCTAATTTACCGACAAGCATTAGTGTCACATAACTACTAATTGAATAAGAGTTCTTTCCAGAATGAGAACAGATAAAAACTAACAAAAAAAACTCAATGATCTTGGCTCATTGAGTAAACAAGGACCGTTTTATATAAGACTGAAGACTAGTGCTAACCACAAGTTGGAATACAAATTTATAAATTTAGTACTCTAAGGGTTCTCAGATAAGCCAATAATATATACTAATGCCTTTAGTGTTTAGGGATTGACAACCTTGAATCCATCAGGCTGGTCAGAAAGTATTTGAAAGAATTTACAGACCACTTTCTAAAAAAAAAAAACATCCTGATTGAGCTAAGTCTCATACTTTTTTCTTCTGTACTGCAACTTTTAAGTAAGCACTAGAGAGAAAGACGTTGACGTAGAACTCCTATAAAATAACTTTAGCAGCTCTGGCATGGGACTTAATTCTATGAGTTGTCAACTAGTAAAGAGCACGATTGGCTAGGTATGGCGAGCTTGCTGAGCTTTAAGTAAACGTGGGAGCAAAAATGTTTTTATTGGCTTTGACGGTTCTTAGCTTAAAAGTGTAGTCGAAGGAACTTTATTATCAGGATGAACTAGTACCTACCAGAACATCTTTTTAACATTAGTTGTGAACACAAACGCATAAAATCGCCATTTTAGAAAAGTTTCAAAGAGACTATGTTATACATATGGGATTGAATGTAAGATAGTAAAGAAGCAAATTTTTTGTCAACTTTTAAACAAGCTATTTAGTATGGCTCTAAGCTCTGAATATTTAGTAGTCAATTATATAGGCACCATAATGTGACAAAGAGTAAATTGGAAAATCAAACTTAGGACTTTTTCTCTTGTTCTCCAACCCAAAGATATGTACTGAGACAATAATCCATGAAAGACAATACAATGCATGGTTGCTTAGTTAGCTGCATCATGAGTCAGCATGCTGCAAATCGTGGTTTGATTCCTAGCCAGTGCAACTTTTTCGAGCAAGTATTTCTATAAATTCTTACATGTGCGTTTTAACTACGTAATGCTCTTCGTAAAGGGAAGAGGTGACTTCCTAGTAGCAAAATTACCTACTCTCTTTCTCTTTCTCTCTCTATAGTGGAAGGCCTTCCATCACTTCGTTTATCCTTTTTTAAAGTGTTGAGTGCCCTGTGTAAAATACCTTTCTAAACATGGACATATAACACTATAATACTTAGATATAAAAAAATACACACATTGAAAAACTCTTTTGAATCGTTGCTTTTGTACCTTGGGCCCAGGCAGAGCTGTCTTGTATCAAACCCTTTCAGCAGTTTTAGTGTTGCCTACAGAAGTTTTAAGGGGAACACTAATTAAAAAGCGGTCATTGATTTCATCAGGTAAGTAGCGTTAAAATAATTCTTGCACTTAGAATTCTCAGAACTCAGCATGAGTTCTCATAACTGATCTAAAACCGACCAAACCACTAAAACCTTTGTACAAGGTTAAACTGATCGTAGTCTTCAGTAACATGTAAGGTCGCTGAACTTTTTACATTTAAAGACGATAAAGCTGCAACTAGACTGGATAAAAGCCAACCAAGTTTGTAATAGCAAGCTATGAAATAATTAACTTCACCTCTTTTCACTGAATTAATTATGATTGCATCATGAAAAGATGCCTCGTGACATAAATATATCTTATTTAATTCGATAAATTCAGAATCAGTTAACTATAGGCCTTTTAAATAATGCTACACTTACAGCTATTTCGTAAAATGTACTCGGATTAAAGAATACAGCACTTACTACAATTTCACGTAATATGTGTCTTGTAACAACAAGAGATGTACACACGTCGCCCCTTAAAAAGAAGATAAAGAAAAAGCTGAAGAAGGGGCAAAGTGGCTAATTTCTATGGATGCATGCGGCCTCGTGCACGGTAGCCAAAATCTGCTACTTGACACAACTATTTCAAAGAACCAATGTTCGGGACTGAACCAAAATAAACTGTACGTTCTAAAACTGCTAAGATTACCTTTTCTTAGATGCTGGAAGTACTTTAATAATAGTAACTTCAACAAAAGTTCTGTACAATTATGAGTAAGATAAAGTAAGTTGATTAACCACAATTCTTAAAAAAAAAAAAAGATTAGTGCCACCAAACTGAAAAATAAATAACACTGGTAACACCCAAAAAATAATTAATAATGCAAGTGATACCAAAAAAATTCACAAAAAATGGTGGCTATTCGTTACTGTCTAAATAAAAATTAAAAACTGTTGCTAACTTTAATAGATTTAAGAATAAAAGAGTGTGAGTTATGCAATACTGCTGTGAAAGTTGTGTTCAAATAGTAACTTTAGTTAAACCAGAGAATTCAATAACGAGTTGCCCTGTGTAAGCGGTTTTGTCCAGATTGACGCTGGATGGCAGTGCAAAAGGAAACTAAGTTTTCACGGGTGCGAGTCACACAGTGATTGATGCTATTGGATGCTAAACGGTAAAAGTATGGACTCAATAATTTAAATGTATTTATGGCACTTGATAGTTATTATTACATTTTTGACTATACCTATGTAAATATTTGGATTTAAAACAAATACGAATACTGGTTACATACAGTTCTTCTTAGTTGTTACTCGAAAAATGTAAAAGTTTAATTGTGTCATTAAGAGAATTTCTGATTAGTAAGTTCTATAAGGACATTTAAATTGCTACATGTCTTTAAAGAGTAGCTTCCATAATAGTATGTTTTGAAGCTAAATAATATAAGGTACTACGAAAAAAGTGTAGTGTCCTCTTTTTTTTTGAACTTCGTTATTTTTGCTTAAACTACAATAGCCCAAACTAATATTGAGTTACAATTTTATAGTTATTAGATTGACATATTCTAGTAGAGCAAGTGGCTGTATTTATTTTTATGCACTCTAAAGAATCTTGCAACGTGGTCAGAAAAAAGGAAGCGACAAGTTTCATTAAAAAGTGGGTTTGTAGCAAGTGAGCTTGTATGTAACAGATCTTGTTTTTGTATATTGATACAAAATAATAAGCAAAAAAATTATTTCTTTAAAATTTAAAACTGAAGGTACACATAGATATTAGAATAAAATCTTAAAACACAAAATTTTTTCTGAAACCAAAACATTTAGCTAAAAAGACTTTTCTTCCAAAATTAAATTAAAATGCAATCATTCAAAAGTGTTGTAAAAAAAACTTCATACTGTACCCTGACTGACTGCAAAATCTTAGGAAGTAATAAGCCTTGTAAGGCTGAATCACATTTGCTTCAAGAGGTAACAGCAGTTTTGTTAAGTTTTTTTTCATTGCTTAAATGTCTGATAAACATAATAAGTTGTTATAGGGCTAGTACAGACAGCACAGCTAAAGTAAGATAGAAATTTGTATATATATGTATATGTGTGTGTATACGAAAAATATATATATGTGTACATACATAATATATTTTAATGTAAAAATGTTTAAATAGTAAATAATTGACTAACAATACTAAATAAATTTAGTGCCTCATACATGACAAACATTTTAAATTTAATATCTTTTCTTGTACAGAAATAATTATTTAAATATTATTAATTTATACCTGTAAAAGTATAATAATTAAACATGTATTTGTCATTGATACATAAATATTTTTTTATACTTAAATTCATATAAATACAGACACAAAACCTAC
>NW_019384261.1:1167257-1201304 GCF_000648655.2 Copidosoma floridanum | reverse complement strand
ATAATTATAATAATAATAATAATGATGATGATGATAATGATGATTATGATTATGATAAAGATAAAGATAATAATTATATTGATAATAATAATAATGGTGATAATGATGACGATGATAGTAATGTTGATTGTAATCATGTTAGAAATAATGATGATGAAAATAATGATAATGATAATAATAATGAGAATAATTATACTGACATCAATGACAATTATAATGATAATGATAATGATGACGGAGATAATGATGCTGATGTCAATGCTAATAATTTTGATGATTATAATAATAATAATAATAATAATAGAAACTTAAATGAGAACAATAGTGACCCTACGTGAAATAATAATAGGGACAATAGTAGGCCAATCAAAGGGAATAGGAATTGCAATGATCAAAATAGGGAAAAATAATTACGTGCCTAATAATAATAATCATGATAATCATAATCAGTGACGAGAAAATAGTTATAATAATTACGCACCCAGTAATAACATTTGTAACAATTCTAATCAGCGACGGAAAAATAATTATAATAGTTATGGACCCAGGGGCAATAGTTTTAACCTCTACAATCAGTGAGGGAACCAAAATAGTCAATATACTCATGGGAAAAATACGAGAGTGGACGAGTCACGTGCAGAGCACTTAAACTCCCAGGATGCTCGATGCGCTCCCCAATCGTCGGGCATCCCCCAGTAGATATGAAAATAATAAAGACACTTAGCAGCAGAGAAATAGCATGCGTACAGGTAGAGTAGTCACTAACTGCGAGTGCGAGCGTTGATATGATGACAAGGAGAGATAATTTGCCTCAAAACAGCCCTCGAATGGAACAAGAACAAAAAGATAGTGGAAACGAGCCTCAGCATGAAGCAAAAATTAATATTTTTCGAGCAGGTACGATACCCCCTTCAGTATTTATAAAAAGCACTCAACTGAGAGGTGAGAAAGCTAAAGTTTACACTGACACAGGAGCTAAAGTTCTTATTATAAAGGAAGACAACGCTTATCCAAATGCATTCTTTGACGTGAGGAACCGAGTAAGAATTGTGGGCGTTACGCATGGGGAGCGTAGCACTTTAGGTGTGGTTGAAATACCACGGAATGGCCTTACGTGTAGGTTGCATGTGGTTCCACGTGACTTCCCAATCGATGGAGAAGGGATAATTGGATGGGACATTTTTGAATTATGTCAAGGCCGCATAAGTGTGGCAGAAAATATTTTTGAATTACGTGGAATGAAAATTACTTTAATCGAGCCAGAGATGCTCGAGATTCTTGCTAGGTCAAAGCAAGTTATATATATGCCCGCGTCGGGATGAATATCCAAAATATAAAAGTAGGGTGGGTCCCTTTACAGAAAATTAATAAAGAAAGCGTACTGTTTGGAAATTTCGTAGTCACACAGAATGAGAAAAAAGTCCATGCAGAGTGAAACAAAAGGGGGAAAAAAAAATTTTTTTGATAATTTTGACCACGAGTTGAATGAAAATAAAATGGTGAGAGTGGAAAAAATAATTAGAAGATCCAGGTTCTTTAATTAAAAATGATCAAATCCATAACTCTTTAGTTACTACTCATGCTTTTTGTATAATTTTTTTATGGCATACCTGCAATAATAGGAGGTATCACGTACGATATTATAGCTACACGTACGTGTGTTTCTATTTTTTTGGGGCCTACTAAAAATGATTGTACGAAGGAAAGCAACTTTAAACGAAAGACCAAGGCAAAGGATACCTGGGACTACAATAGCAGATCTTGCAAACTAGGATGTTAAGGGTTTTGGTTGCCATCGTTCTAGCTGGAAGAATATGGTAAGAGCTTAAGATTTATTATCAATCAAATATATTTATACTGTCCCAAGGGTTCTGCTCAAACTTTTCGTGCGATACAAATTTATTTATTTTTGTTGATATATTAGTTTTGCGTTTAAAATCCTTCTTACTACATCGGTGGTGCGTCACTAGAGTAGTATATCATATGTCCTAAAGATTTTGGATCGTGAAGAAAATGAATTAGGTTGAAAGCGAGAAAATAATAAATGAACGAATAATAATAAGATTAGACACACGACAAATGTTAAAGTGAAGCGGACTTATCATTACTATTGTGAAATAGGAATGCAAAGAATTGTACAAAAATTTATTTATAAGTGTTTAAGCGCTCTTATACAGGCAGGATTCAAAGAAAAACTTAAAAGAAAAAGAATCATAAAGAATCTACAATGGAAAACTTCGACGAACCGCAAAGTGATAGTATGAGTGTTAGGGAAGACGAAATTCCCTCGTATCCGGTAAACGAGTCGGAGTAGGAAATACTGACCATACTTTTCGAGCACAGCTCCGAAACTCAAATGGAATAAAAAAAAATGGGCAAAAAACAGCGTATGTTAATGTTAAAGTTCTTTAAAAAAATAAAACCAGGGCTAATGAGGAAGAAAGTCTCACAAATAACGTCATGCATAATGGGGATGGGTGCAAAATATTTAAATACCGTAAGAAATGACGCTGCAAATATGTCACCCTTCAAGAATGCGTATTATACAGTCAGAAATGGGATAAGCGGAATTTCATGGGACGTAAACTTGCACTCGAGAGATAGGTTCGACAGTAAGAATACACAGGATACGCTTCAACATGCGCTCAGACGAAGAGAAAAGTAAGTGGTGCAGCAGACAGCACCGCAATATGTGCTACAGTTTTTGGAGGAAACACTAACACAAAATTGTAGGGAATTAATACTTGGCCATAAAAACAATTGGGGCTTAACGTCAAGGACGTTGGAAGAGGTAAAATAATGTGGCAAGTGGCATCCCTATATTCGATGGAGATTCAATACACTTTCCACTTTTTGAACAGATGGTGAGGACAGAAAATCTAGCAGTGGTGCCATAATACGAAAAATACTTCATTGGTACACTAGGTGGTAAACTTAGGAAGATGGTGGCAGATCAATTTTGCACCAGGTTATTACTGTTTAATACCGTAGACGCATTTTTACTCGCTTTATCACGGCAATTTGGGAGCATGGAAGGCATCGATATACAGCTAGATCAACTTAAGTGACTAACTCAGCTGAACCTTGAGTCAGTTGTTTAGTAGTGCAGCTGGGCGCGATGGCTGCATAATAGACATAGACAACGAGTTAAGTCTGCGTCAAATGCCACCCAATAATTTCAGCACATATGCCACACAGAAGAGTTGTTTTGGTAAGAAAAACCCTAGGATAAGCATGGTAATTAGCAATGCACCGGAAGGGAAAGAGTAATACGGATAAATGGGATGGCAACCGAGATGTTAAGTGGTGCTCATATTTTCAGGAGCATAGTGTGCACTCTACGAGCCGGTGCGAAAAGCTATACAGACGCAAAAACCGGAACAATAATAGATCCTGATAGGCCTGAAACAAAACTGTGCAAGAGAGTAATGGAGATGAAGGAAGACCTGCGTACGATGATTAGCACAATAATTCTGACCATATAGAGATTACCATAACAAAAATAATAACTACACATACAGTTACAATAGTTATAATAATAATAATAATAATAATAGAAACTTAAATGAGAACAATAGTGACCCTACGTGAAATAATAATAGGGACAATAGTAGGCCAATCAAAGGGAATAGGAATTGCAATGATCAAAATAGGGAAAAATAATTACGTGCCTAATAATAATAATCATGATAATCATAATCAGTGACGAGAAAATAGTTATAATAATTACGCACCCAGTAATAACATTTGTAACAATTCTAATCAGCGACGGAAAAATAATTATAATAGTTATGGACCCAGGGGCAATAGTTTTAACCTCTACAATCAGTGAGGGAACCAAAATAGTCAATATACTCATGGGAAAAATACGAGAGTGGACGAGTCACGTGCAGAGCACTTAAACTCCCAGGATGCTCGATGCGCTCCCCAATCGTCGGGCATCCCCCAGTAGATATGAAAATAATAAAGACACTTAGCAGCAGAGAAATAGCATGCGTACAGGTAGAGTAGTCACTAACTGCGAGTGCGAGCGTTGATATGATGACAAGGAGAGATAATTTGCCTCAAAACAGCCCTCGAATGGAACAAGAACAAAAAGATAGTGGAAACGAGCCTCAGCATGAAGCAAAAATTAATATTTTTCGAGCAGGTACGATACCCCCTTCAGTATTTATAAAAAGCACTCAACTGAGAGGTGAGAAAGCTAAAGTTTACACTGACACAGGAGCTAAAGTTCTTATTATAAAGGAAGACAACGCTTATCCAAATGCATTCTTTGACGTGAGGAACCGAGTAAGAATTGTGGGCGTTACGCATGGGGAGCGTAGCACTTTAGGTGTGGTTGAAATACCACGGAATGGCCTTACGTGTAGGTTGCATGTGGTTCCACGTGACTTCCCAATCGATGGAGAAGGGATAATTGGATGGGACATTTTTGAATTATGTCAAGGCCGCATAAGTGTGGCAGAAAATATTTTTGAATTACGTGGAATGAAAATTACTTTAATCGAGCCAGAGATGCTCGAGATTCTTGCTAGGTCAAAGCAAGTTATATATATGCCCGCGTCGGGATGAATATCCAAAATATAAAAGTAGGGTGGGTCCCTTTACAGAAAATTAATAAAGAAAGCGTACTGTTTGGAAATTTCGTAGTCACACAGAATGAGAAAAAAGTCCATGCAGAGTGAAACAAAAGGGGGAAAAAAAAATTTTTTTGATAATTTTGACCACGAGTTGAATGAAAATAAAATGGTGAGAGTGGAAAAAATAATGGAACTTGCAGATGTGTCTGGCTGTAACGAAGAGGAAAAATTATATGTCAGGAAACTAATAGAGCATAACCCTTTCGTGTTTGGTCTAGATGGAGAGCCATTAAAAGTTACTGACACATTAAATCATTGAATCAAAACTACAGCTGATAAACCCGTAACAGCTAAATGCTATAGGTATCCGCTGACACTAAGAGAGCATAAGAAGAAAAAAATAGAAAAATTTCTTGAACAAGGTATAGTCAAACCATAAAAATTGCCGTATTATTTCTCCATGTGAATTGTATCCAAGCAAGCAGAACTGGACGGAGGGAAGCGTTGGCGCGTAGTAACTGGTTGTAGACAGCTTAACGAAGTTACCGTAGGAAGCTGCAAACCCTTACTATTCTAGAGTGACATACTTGAGCATTTAGCATCAGCTTAATATATATAACACTAGTCGATCTGAAACAAGGGTTTTTTCAGTTTGAAATTTGCGAGAAGGACGCTCATAAAGTAGTATTCTTCGGGCTGGACGGGCATTATTAGTATAAGAGAATACTTATCGGATGTACGGACTCACCCAATACCTTTCTAAAAGCGATGTCACTCGCTTTGGCTGGCCTACAAGGGCACGAAATAGAAGTGCACCAAGATGACATAATTGTGTTTGCCAAGGACCTTCAGGAGTATAGAAGACGCTTTATTAGACTTTCAAACCAACTGACAGAGACTAACTTGACCATTGAACCTAGGAATTGCCAATTTTCTAATACGGGAGGCGAAAGTATTACGGCACATCGTCAGGGACAAGAAAATAAAAACGCACCCAAAGAAGATTGAGGCAGCAAAAAAATACTCGAGACCTACTAATGCCAAAAAGTAAACAGTTTCTTGGATTTGTCGGCTACTACTGACGATTTATCCAGAATTACGCAAAAAATGCTCAGCCACTTTCCAAGCTCTCAAATAAAGAAACAGAGCTTAAATGGGAACAGCAGCAGGAGCAAGCCCTTATGACACCTATGGAAGCATTATGTAGTGAGTCGGTACTTATTACACCTGATCTAGACAAGCCTTTTATAGTTACAATGGATGCGTCAGACCACGCAATAGGGGCTATATTAAGCCAAGATGAACTGGGGTAAAATAGACCGTGTTAATACGCTTCACGATGCCTTCGCGGGAGCGATTTATGCTACCTGACGTATGATGAGGAACTATAAGCTATAGTGCTCAAAAAGAACAATTTCAGCCGTACTTATTTGGGCGCAAATTAACAGTGGTCACAGATTATAAGCCACTAAAACATTATTATACGTCAAAGAAGCCCGACATAAAATTAAACAGGCTGAAAGCAGAACTACGAGACTACGTAAACAGTGTAGTCAGGGAAATACTAAAGAAAAAAAAATTATTTACTCTGACTCAGAGGATTTAGATAAAAAAGTACAAGAGAAAAAAAAAATTTTGACCAATGGAAAGAAAATAAACGTGATATGCGAATAGATGGTCAAGCTGATGGCAAAGGAGACTCCAAACCCGAGGAAAAAGTAGAATTAAATACGAAATTAAGCAAACTAATAAGTAAAACAGTGAGAAAACGATGTCACCCAAGAAAAAATATCACAGTTAGCAACTTGAAGACAGAATCAGACACGGAGACAACGGATGAAATTTTTTTACATGGGCTGGTGAACGATAGATTAGCCTATATACGAAGGGAAGATCGAATGCAACATGAGATAAATTCAACAAGCACACCAGTGGTCGAAAAAAAAGCGGTCGTACCAAAGGGATGGAAAACATGTAAGCCAGCACCGTTCTCTATTACGGAACGCAACAAAAGTCCGTCAAAAAATATTATAGTTGCAAATTGCGGAGCATCAGTAATAATGAATACCGAATCAGGAAATCACAGTACGGAGCTAGATAATAGGGGCTGGCAGCTGATACAAGCAAGCTAGGTGGCCGAAGAGGCGAGGATAGTGAAAGACACCTGAGAGTTAACAGAAGCAGACGAGGTAGCAGAAGGTACCAAGACCTCTGGGAAAGGTGTTTTCAAAGGCAGATACGTCGAAGTATTAGAGAGAGCCGATCAATCATGAGAGAGATCAAAGGAAGAGGAGAGTGAAGGAAAGCCACCACTGTGCGAGCATACAGCGAATGACCCACTCATTGAGGTTACTAATAAATGTAATAAAAGGATGCAAGGGAAAAAAAAATTATGTGAAGGACAGAATGAAAACAAGTGCAACATGGTCATACAATGCATAGGTTCAGGTACATTAGAAGATGAAGCTAAAGAAAATGCAAAACCGATCGATCGAAAACGACAAGTTTACCAACTGTAGTACTAATCGAGAAAAGAAAGCAAAAGCTGCGCAAGAGACAACTAGATACATTAAACAGACGAAAGCCGAAGTTTTCCATTACGCCAACAATAATAAGTCCTTTAAAGAAAATAGTAATAACTTGTTGTGATACGATACAAATGATAAATAATACAACGGCACAAAACGTAAAAGAAGAACGTAGATCAGCAAAGCCGTCAGGAGGCGCAGAAATAAACTTTATTTTAATAACAGAGGTGGACAAGGAACCAGACACACACGATTTGCTGGAAGGAAGACCAGACGAACTGCGGTCACAAGTTATGATCAAAGACGGCAATATAAAGAGGCAAGGCAGGGAATGAGGATTAATATGTTGGAGCCCAACGAAAAGATACCTGAGGAAAAAGCATCACTGAAGAAAATAGAAAACACAGACCCAACGTTGCGTAAAATTACTGTGTAAGTCCAGTTTGAAGAACCAGAGGATCAAACAGTAAAGGAACCCAACTTACCATCAGACACAAATGCGCTGACAGATAAGGCTAGTGTGTCTTAACGATAATATATGAAGAGAAACGAATAAATGCATTCAACCTCATAAAATACTTTTTAAAGTGCCAGGACTATTTTATAGCCTAATGTTTTTATTTAATCTTAACCTCTTGACTGACGAGCTGAGAATGATATTGAAAAATTCAGAATACCTGCAAAAGTGTAGAGAGCCCAGAGAAACGGAAAATTTACTAAAGTTGGGTACATATGATGGAAATAGGGAATGTATATACATATTTTCGTGAGACTTCAAGAAAAGCCTGAGTGTACACCTTAAATCAAACCAGAAAATTTATATTCATACGCAATATATTGCAACGAACAAGAAAAAAGTCGGCCACTTACATCTAGAAGGTAACGGCGAAAGTGCCTATTGTATGCTCCTAATACAAAATTCTAACATTAAATCGAAAAGTGATTCACATAACGAAAAGCGCAGAAGACCCTCACCTGAACCACCACTACCACCAGACCCTGAAAGCAACCGCAAGCTATTAACTGACGAGAATACAGCGAAAATAGTTAAAATAATAACAACAGTTATAATAATAATAATGGTTATAATATTATAAATGAAAATAACAGAAGCAACATCGTAAATGAAAAAAGTAAAGCTAGTATACCAATGTACTATTGTATAGAAAGACAGGATACACAGAAACATACGTGTATAAATTTGTATAGGGAAAAGCGTTATTCTTTATTGATTCGAGGCCCTTAGATGAACTGCGAGTAAACAGCAAGTTATACGAAAAGAAAATTTAAAATAACTGATAACTGCGTAACAAACAGACATTCTGACAATTGACGCACCCCGATGTAAAGAAAGAATATTAATGTAATACGTACAAAACCTCAAGTTTCTCAAATTTTCGCGATCCTTGGACGCACTGCAAAAGAAATGCATTGACGGAAGCAGATACATAAACAATAACGTAAGATCTGAAGAAAAATGTTAACACATAAATGCACACTTGTAAAGGTAGGAAGTTATAACAATAACGTACGAACAATACAGGAACAAAACATAAAGCATAGAAGATGCGCACGTGGCATTTTCTAACCAAAAATGTAACAAAAAGAATTTATAGTAACAATCATAATAAGAATTATGTAATAATAATGACAATAACAATAAGATAACAAACAGGTAGCGTTACCAAAACAAAAACGAGGTGCTACAGTCTTCTAAAATTATACAACATGTGAAAACATACCAAAAATTAAGCTGTAAGCATGAAACATGCAAGGTAGCATAGACGTAAAAAAAATAAATGGAAAGGTAGGGAAGAGTCGAAAAAATATATCTCTCAGACTTTACGTAACGCAAGCTTATTATTATTATTGCAGGACACTGCGATTCCCAAAAGCGATCACATCTACGGCGTTTAAAGACCACCGCTTGCTTTCTCAAAGATAACCTAAAAACACCCCACTACCCCCAGAAATTTCTCAAAGATCCCTCTGGCACGAACCTGGAGCAGTCGAAAGCAATTCTTGTAATGCGACGGAAGCCCACGAATTCCGCAGTGAGCTTTCTTAGCTGACACTAGTATCCGGGAGAATATAAAATAAGCAACGCATTGAAATTGAAAAAAAAAATCAACGTAACGGATTACCCAGACGCTAGGATGGCGTTGGAGAAATTACCAGCAATGCTGCTAAAAACAACACCAACATCTTTTGCTGAAATAAACTCAGCACCTCAGGGCGTGAAACACACCAAAGATCTGAGGATATTACAGTGGTGGCTAACTACCAGGATGGTTTAGCAGGAAAAAAAAAAAAAAAAAAAAAAAAAAAAAAAAAATGGAGAGAAGAAAGTAAAAAATAATAATTACAGTGAATGGACACAAGTGCAATTGAGCTATCGAAGTCAATAAGGCTCCATCATCATTTCCTTTCCATGCATGACTTACAAGAACGGAAGGAAGGGAGCAGAAAAATTTTATGAAAAGAAAATAGAATAGACTCATATGAGCCAATTGAGCCTTGGGTACAAGATTGACAATCTTTCCAGACTCACCTCTGTTAAAGTATAATAATAGTTAAATATGTTGATAAAGTGTACTAATTAAATAACCAAGAAGAATGAGAAATATAGAAGAAAAAAAACCAGAGAAAAAAAAATTAAAACAACAATAACGACAAAGTAAGAAAATATTGAACATGCGTGTCACGAGGGAAGTGTAGTCACAGTAGAATAGCAAGAAATAGATGTATGTATGTATACTGTATAGCGTATGAAGAAATATATGTCCGTAAATAGAGTGCCATACTCGCAGCTGATGATAAGCACATAGTTCTTGAATATAATATTGCATTGGGTCACATCATATTTGAATAAACTACCTTCCAGGTACATATATGTGCATAAGCGTAGATATAGAAAGAGAGAAACATAGATAAAACGTTAACGAAGATGATGCAAAGCCATATAGCCAACCGCTCTCTTTTCTCGCCACTCACTCTCTCTTTGCTGCGATTCTTAAAAGATTTTAAAAACAAAAATATACCCACAGAAATAGCGAAGGATATACGAAATAAGAAAACATTACGGTGGCATGTATCATCAAGCATAACACATAACCGAAGAATTTAATGTTTTTTTTTCAGCGTACAAAAAGCATAAAAAACTGATGAGCCTTATTCGTTTTTTCTAACTTACTTCACCTGCCTTATAACTTTATAGTAGTCAAGTATACGAAATAAACATCTCCCTTTTGTATTTTTACAAAATGACAATATTGCAAAGTTAAAGGGGACACTTGTTGGGATTTTTTGATGCATGTTCCGCTGCTTCTTGATGTAGGTATGTACGCGCGCGCAGCAGGGCTATTAAGTGACAATTAATAGTGGCAAAATGAAAAATACCTTGTAGAATAGCATTCACTCAAATGTTTAAATTTTTTATTTAATTTATAAAAAACAGTAAGATTCGATGCGCTCTTGCCTTTTTTCCACTTCATCTATGATTTTTATGTAATCAAGCTCGCGATCACTGAGTTTGTATTTTGTTAAAAAATATCAACATGACATTTCCTTACGATTTAATTACGCATACATAAAACTGGATTATTTAGTGATAACTAACAGTGACAAGTAAACAAATTTGTAGTGGATTATCATTCTTTTACAGGATAAAATTTTTTTTAAATCTACAAAAACATTCAAATTGAATGAGTTCTTGGTTTTTTTTCTGCAGCTTCAAATTTAATTAGGGTAGAATTGTGAGTGAAGCAGTTTATATTGCTATTATAATTGCTATTGCTTACATAGTACTTTGGTTAAACGAAACAAAAGAAAAAATTAAAGATAGTATCGAAGCTGATGGTACATTTGTCTTTCTTAACTGCGTCTTTTGCTAATGCTGGGGAGTCAGGTATGTGACGTGTGCTTGACAATTACATCGTTTTTTGATGGATTTATTTGAAATTGAAATTTAATTTATGCTGCTTATATTGGAGTTTACTGGATTAGCATTAGTATATAGAAAGATAATTCTTAGAGATATTATAACTTAATATAACTCAATTGGTAGGGATTAATTCTTTGATACCGAGGTTACTTGGTTCGATTCTCCCTGTTAGCTTCTTTTCAATGATTGAGCTTAGTTCCACGAGTAATTGCAACATTAGTAAATACTACTATCCTCGGCAGTTTTGAAGCTTGAACTTGTTGTGGCTAGATTTAAATAAAATCTCATGATAGAATGATAGGTGATCCAACCACCTCGATTCGAGGGGTTGCATGACAAATTGGCACTCCCGTTGGCCACGTTCAAACTGAGATCTGGGAAACGGGTAAACACCCGTATTACTACCGTCGTATCCAGGAGTTGTTGTTTCGTGATCAACAGCTTCGAGTGAACTTTTGTGGCGGTTTCTTAGCGCAAATGCGCGCTAATCCCAAATTTGACATGAGAAACGAATTCTCATTATCGTTGAAACATCAATGTTTGGGCTGGAATGGTTGGCGAGTTGATCGCAAGAAACTTAATTTTTTATGTAATAGCAGTAGTTTTGGTCCAAAACATGTATCTTCCCAGAATGGTATCTTAGTTTACTATCTTTGACACAGAAATTGCCACAATAAATAGTTTAATTTTGCATGAGGTCGTCAACGACGTCTCAGATTTCTAATTCAACACTCTCATTTGTGACATTTATAACTGCAAAAAGGTTACATTTAAAATTATTAAATAAAACTTGATTTTGGAAAGACTGACAGAAAATTTTTCAGTGCTTCTTATGCGCAAAATTTATTAATATTTTGTCAAGTTGGCAGCATAAGTAACATCCACTTATTATTATACATTGGTACATTCGTCTTACCACCAAGGCTTACGAAAATTGCGTACCTGAATTTTCTGCAAAACGATTTGCTATGATTATTGGAAGATGTTCCCTTAGCTGTTCAAAGAGTTATGTTGTATCAACATGATGGAGCTCTAGCGAACTTTTTAGTACTCGTTCAATTACTCTAAGATTAGCAATTTCCAAATCACTGGATTGGATGAAATGGTCCAATAAATTGGTTTGCCCGACACAGCCCCGCTTGACTACTTCTTGTAGAATTGTGTAAAGAATATTGTGTATTAAATGCTCATCAACGTTGCAGAAGAATGCTGTGAACGTATCATGAGGGCTTTTGAAGTAGTGTGATACAGAGAAATGGTACAATGAGCCGTTAATAATATCGAAAGAAGAGAGACTTTAGCCATAGAAAACTATGGAGGACATTATGAGCACCTTTTATGGAACAGCAATTCTTAAATTGGTACGTTAATAATGTAAAAAATTAATTCATGATTACTGTAGTGCAAAAGTAAGACTTCAATTTTTCATGTTTGTGATTTTTTTTTTTCTGAAGTACAATACCCAAATATTTTGAACTCTCGGTATCAAATGGAAAACGGTGCAAATATGCATAATGCATTTTCAGCACCTTACTACTACTACAATTTATGTGTCAGCTAAGCTTAGCTTGCAAGTGCCAAATTAAAAATAACAAATTGCAGTTTGTTAGTCTTTCGTAAATAATGGCTGTGCATATAATCAGCAAAAAATTTACATTTTCATATTGTTTAACGAAATAAGAATTTAGTGATCGTGAATCGAAGTAAGTGTCCCCTTTAACTTTTAAATATTGCAATTTCGTACGAATAAAAGAGAGGGACGTTCATTTATTATACTTGCATGATAAAAAGTTTGTAGGCAGGCAAAATACGTTGGAAAAAACACATAAAGCTTGTTGATTTCTTGTGATTCTTTTACTTTGGAAAAACAAATAAAATCTTGGGTTGGACGTTTTTCTCCAATGTAGTCGACTCTTTTTTTACAAGTTGACTGTGCACTTTAGTCCAGCTTAAAATGCGCGAGATCAAACCTTTAAATATAAAAGAACTACAATATGTTTTTTTTTAACAAATTCAGAAGCCTTCGATCACGCTTACTATAGCTCGTGGCGTACATACCCAGATTACAGTGTTAAAATAAATAGCAGACAAAATAACAAAATGACGTGTCACCTAAATAGGTATTGGATTCTGTGTAATGAGAATAAATTTTAAGTAAAAAGAAATAAAAAAAACAATTTAAAAAAATTTCTGATGGTAAATCAAACATAGTGCCTAAGAGATCAAAAGCTTACGACTTGCCCACTACGCCATTACGACTATGGAATAAAATGGCTCAGATTTCACATATTTTTAAAAGATATCCCTTAATCTTAAGTGAATGGGAAGTTATGAAAATAAAGGGTAATGTTTTATTCTCTCAAAACAGGTTTAAGTTTTATGCTCATGTATAACGCAAGGTATGGCTGATATTATCTCCAGTATTTGTAAGACTTAGGAGCTCACGCTGAACCGAAGTGGCTCATTTGTACACAAAAAAAATTTTTGTCGTTAGATGCTATTCCATCATGTTTCAGCTAGCGCACTTAATGCTTGTGGCCTTAATCCACAAAAAAATTGTTTTATTCATCAACAAAATAAGAATTTATTATTTGTACGTGGGATTGCGCGTTACGTATGTGCCTGTCTCCCTACCTACCTACCTACCTATGTTCTAGAAGTGAAGGACTTTGACTCAGAAATCACACTGAACTTGCAAAAGAGTAAGGCTTAATCGCAACCTGTTTACTTTGGTTTTTAAAATATTAAAAAAAAAAGTAATATAAAGTATTTGCTGATGATTTACTGTTATTTATTCATTTATTTTTTACTTGATAAAATAATGAGCCAATAGACTAGCTGTGTGCTAAACCTTACTTTTAAGTTTTTACACACTGATTACGTAATCGAATGAAAATAATAGACTAACTTAGAGCCTATGTCTTCCAGCTATTTATTTATTGAAATAATCTAGTGCTAATAATTTACGGGCTTCGTAACTTTAAATTAAAATAAAGTAGAAAAACATTTAACTTGAGAAGCATAAAAACTCACTTGCAACCTCTTTTATTTTCCCTAAGCAGAAAAAGTAATATAAAGATCAATTGTTTGTTTGAGAGTAATTAGTAGTCAATTAATGCATTTATTTATGTCTTAAGAAAGAGAAATAAAATTATCAATGCTACTGAGTGTTTGGCTACATTTTTGTTAGTAATTATTTAAAATACCCAAATAAACAAGCGCTACTTTAGAACAATACTTAATTTTTATTCATGAATAGTTCATGCAATAGAGAATAAACAGTTAAGTCACTTACCACTGATGCTAACTCGCTTTAAACAGTAAAACAACTATACCGTTCATACTTTGCCACTGTTTTATTATTAATTTATTAAATGAAAACAGTAATAATGTAAGTTATTTACCGCTGTCAATTTAGCACCTGCATATTTATATCAAGTGAAACAATTGTTTGTTTTCAATTAAGATTGCCAGCATTGAGTCGCCATCGCCTACTTGTTAACTTTATTCATGATGTTGTAATAAAAAACTGCTTTTAGTCCTTAGCACTGATGCTTGATTATTAACATGTTGATTATTAATGGATTAGCACTAAAGGACCATGAATGGCTATTTACGATGCTATTGAAAGTGTGTGAAGTAACAATGAATAACAATTCAATTACTTACTACTTGTATTTTTGTATCGTCTTGTTAGTTATAGTTTATCTAGTTAATATGGAAAAAAAGGACAAGAACTTAGTGCCTATTAAAAAAAAATCACTGCACGCTTACTACTTTACGTTTCATTTATTATCGGCTACAGTCATAGTCTTGTTTTGATTCAAAAAGCCCATTTTTTGATCCTTTTAACAACTGTTCATTCGTTACGTTGTGTAAACAAGGCAGTGAATCAGAAAAGTGCAGTGAGCTTTTTTGTTCATCTTGACAAGCTAATTGCACCACATAATTTTTCAGGATCAATTTCAATACCCCCTGTGTAGTACGTCACGCCGAGTGTGAAAATGTAGAAACACCTAACATTTCATTCTTACTATCAATTTCTAATGTATTTATTTGTCAAACAGAAGTGTACATAAAAAGTTTCATCAAGTATCCTAAGCAGCTTCATATTCTTTGAAAAAACAGTTACATAACGAGTGACCAAAATAGGCAAGAGTCATTTTTTTTACAACTTTGGCAGTTTTAATGACAAAAAAGTGTGCTTATTAAAAAAGTTGCGAAAAAATTTTTTTGCTTTAAATATGCCAAAGAGTACGATTAAATTTTTTTCCAACAAAACATTGAACATTTTGTTAGTTTGTTTAAATCACTGTAATAAAATATTACCAATCGTCATTGGGCTAAATATTCAGAAATTTAGGTTATATACACAAAAATACATAAAAAATGCTATGCTACCTCTTAGAGTACTTTGTTTGGTACGAATGGTGGTACAAGACATTTATTGTTGCCAAAAAATTAAAAGAAGTTGATAAAAGGTTTCCATTTAAGGTGCAACAACTACAGTATGTATGGTGAACATTTAGTATTTAACTCGTTTTAAACAAAAATGTTTGTATTTTATATTGTTACGTTTTTTACTAGATTAATGTTACAAATTATTAGTTTCAAAAAACTCTGCTGCAATTTTTATGACATACAACTTTTTTTCAAATCAGAAGTCTTATTTAACTAGTTGAGATCATGAAGGGTTATTTTTACTTCTAAATAAAGAGTATCTGTATTTACAAGAAACTTACATTAAATCTCATAGTCTCCACAATTATAACACAATCGTCGAAATTCATTTTTAGACTAATAGTAAGTAGTTTATTAAGCCAGTTCATACAACTCCAACTTAACCATTTAAATAAATGTTGTGAATTTTCTAAAAATAAAATAAATTTTTTTTATTTTTTTACTTTTTATATAGTTTTAAACGCCAAGTAACTTTCTCGTTTTGTGACTAAAAAAAAATCTTTTTTTTTCATGGATCAGCTATTTTTTCAAGGAGTTCATAACGTCATTATGGTCTTAAATTGTGATATCATTACCTTCTGGACACTTAATACTCTTAATGAAAACACTTGCTATGTGACTAGCCACACTCAAATAAGTTTTTACTCTTGAAATTCCGGGAGCTAATGGCTTATTCTACATTAAGAGAATTCATATAAAATTTAGACATTCATTTCTTCAGCTTGAAAAATAGTTTATCAAAGCATCCAAATATTTAATAGTATTATCTATACACCATCAAATTAAAAGTCTGCAGGCCAGAAAATTTTAAGTTTTTCTTCTTCAACTTGACATAAACATTTTTAAGAGCCTCCAGGTGTCATGCATATTTAAAGAAGTCACTATTATTTTCTCGTATACTTTTCATACAAACGTTCAAATAATTCATAGCATACTTCATAGAATTATATACAGTGTGAGCACGGTAGTTTCCTTTAATTATATCAGGAATAATGGCCTACATATTAATAAGTAGTAAAACTGAAATTAGAACTGGTATTTTTAGCACTTAAACTAGTCACTTTTTTAAATGAAAAACTAATTTAAAAAAGTAATTATTGAATAGCTTCAAAAAAAAAAAATAATGGATTTAGTCTTTGACAGTAAAGTATTTTACAACTAACAGAAATAATTTAATATTTTCATAAATAGAAACATCTGTTTGAAGACAAAATAAAGGTCTTATGACTTCAACTTTCTTATAACATTTTTCAAAGCGTAAGAACCTAGGTCCTTACAAATAAAAGGTTTCATTTTGTACGAGCCAAATAAATTTTTATAACAGTCGTAGGATTACCATTAATCAATTTGTCAAGTTTAATACCACAATCAATAAAGTTATATGATAGCTTGGGCTCTACAGCATGATAAGTAATAGTTAGCTTACCTATTCCTGTATCGTGGTTAGCAGATAATGATGCGTAAATCTCAAAATGTCGTGCTCTAGCTTCAAGAAAGCGAGTCAATGAACATAATGTTTTTTATAACTTCACTTTAAATTGGTAAGTTTTTATTTTGGATTGTTGTTTCGATTAAAAGTATAAGAATAACCCTTAATTATCATCAAACACAAATCTTTAGTCAGATAAATGTTATATTGCACATGTACTCACACATGCAAATAAAGTAGAAAATAAAATATTCTACACAGGCTTCAACTTATGTTTTGCATAAGACTTTTTGCAATGCAGTGATAAGGAATAAATTCACTGGCTGCTGATACCAAAAAAAACTTTAAGAGCTGCTCTAAAGGTAAGAGAGAGGCAAGCAGAAGTGTAGTCTAATTTACTGCTTTCTTTCCTTCTCACTGTCTTATGCTTAAATGGCTGTTTTTTGAATTCTGCTAATAAATTCTCTGAATCGTGTTAGTGCAAGCTTTGTCAGTCAAAATCCTTGTATTAATTACTGAATAAAATTTTCTAGAAGTAATATTTGTAGTTTACTCAGAACCCAGGTACGTTATTAACGAATAAATACCCTCTTTAAGCTTACTTACCTAACCGATACCGCTAGATTTCTCATTAAAAGATATTTTGAATTTTATACTGTAGGTCCCATACTTATTGTTATCAACTCCGGGGATCCATGAATGCTGCTTTTTCTACTTTGATCTTAATTTTAACCAAAATTCTTGTTTTATCAGCCAACTTGATCCAGTAAGCTCTGAAGCTATGTCTGTATCTTCCTAATTGAAACTTAACTCAATTGTTTGATAGTTACGCATAAAGCTCTTTCTACAATAAAAAGAAATAATTTTAATAAATATAATCTTGTAAGTAAGATTCGTAAAATTTGATACGTTTATTTTATAGTAATTAACAGTAGCACTAACTCACTGACAGACAATACAAAAATACTAGAAATTGACGTTTAGGTTATGAAGTTTGGCATTAATCTGCGAAGTCTTATCTATCTGTATCTTTTCCAGTACTCTACAGCTGAAGCGTGCTACTGCACGACTTAACTAAGCTGTTATAATGTGATGAACAGCATTTTAAAACTTAAAATATTGATTATTAATTAAATACATCATGTATTAAAAAATATTACCAACAATTAATTAATAGTAATTGCACTCAGCATGCTATCGTATTATTAATCTCAGGATACTTTGCTATAAGCTGTTTTTATTAGCTGACTAAGGAAAATAAAAGAACCATGTAAATACTAAATGAATGATAGCGAATTCTGAGTATGATTCAAGAATAAAATGCATGTAAATTTTTGTATGTAACACACACAAACGAAGTAGAAAACGTGATTCATAACACCCATGAATCATTACGATGAAACATAGCTGAATCGTCATCATCACTCTTCTATTCCTTTGTCCACGTATCCTAGTTAGTTACAAGCACTTGATGTATTTTTGCACTAAATATTTAGGAATATTAAATTATTATAGAGAGCTCTAAATGTACCTAAAGTAACAGAATTTTGAAGTAAGGTCATCAACATTCAAGTACTGTTCAAATTTTATAATAGACTTTATTATTGACAATAATTATTGTTATTTAAACTACAGTTTTATTTTCACATCAAATGGTGACAGAAGTGAAAGTGTCTTTTAATATCGGTGAAAAAGCCTAACTTATGTCACTCTAAAGTTAAGTATGCTACGATTACGTATGTTTTGTTTGAAATTATGTTTCAACAAAGGAATTTCAATAAAACTGAGTGAAAAAATTGTGAGTAAAGAACTAATGATATGCCGAAATCATAAGAATATAAGTATGACCACTAACTTAGAACATTAAAAACTCAAAATAACAGGAAAAGTCAATATTATACGAATTTAAGTTAAAAAAAAAAATAAAATAAAATAAGAAGCAAGTTAGTAAAAGAAATAATTACCAAGTTGCAAAGACCAAGTGATACTACTATTGATAAAAATACTGAACTTGTTGTACCTGAATAAGAAAGTATATTGTTAGAACAATGAAATAAAGGAATAACAGGAAAAAAATTCCAAATGATGTTATATGTAAATTTCAACAAACTAAAATATAACTATAAGAGAACTAACAAAAAATTTTTATTACAGTAGATCAATCTCGCTACTTAAATGTATTACTGAAACCTGCACAATAAAGACAAACAATACAATAAAATAATAGTAAAAAACAACATTAGAACCAAAAATGAGCAAAACAGAGACAAATTTGATGAGATCAAACTGTTTTTTTTTCTAAGTACAAAAATATTCATCACGTTACCTCTACTTACAAAAAAATGTTATTAATTGTATCGATTACTATGATAAAAAGACTACAGCAGGAACCATCAACTTTCGATTAGTAGCACAAAACACAATAAACTTTTTTTTAGTCGATAGAGCTTAGTTTTAGCAGTTATTTAAGTATATTTTGGACTACTTTGAAGAGTGTTCTCCTTAGCTACTAGAGTTAGAAGTCCATTCATTTAATTTTTACCTTGTATCTTGTAGATATTATTAAGAATACAAAAATGCTTAACTAAGACAATAATGTTAAGCTTATTTCATAAAAACATAACAAACAAGAATACTGTTAATACGTATTTTTTCAGGTAAGATTTCTTATGACGGTGCGCATATAGATGTAACCATAAGAATTAGTAATGCTTATAACTTTTTAATGAAAGTAAGTTACTGTGCGTTACTAACCAAAATCTTATCGCTCCTGACTCCCGGGTATTACAATTGCCAATGAACATTCAAAAAATTAACTTTATGACTAACATAGTGTAGAATAGTAAAGAACTTAGTTTTTCTTGATTCCCAGATGCTGAACGATATTAGATATATTATATAAACACCATTCTAGTTAGTATGGTGCTTTTTGACCTTTAATCGTGCATATCCTGGATATCAAACTATTTAAAAATAATTTAAGAAACTATTTGTTTATCACTCTGATACATCTCACATTAAACTAAGTGTATTTTTATTAATGTAAAGTAGGCAGTACTGGATAAGCACATAAACTTAAACCATACTAATAAAGTGTTGTTACAGATGATAAGTTACTGCAAGTTGTAATAAAAAAAATTTAGTTACATCTTACAGAACACCATCTGTTATAGTTTACTAAGATAACGACACTTAATGTTAAATAAGAATCGTAAAAAAAATATTTTAATACCCATTTTGTGACGTAGGTTACCTTACCTATTTTTCTCATTTTTAATCTTAGTATGAATTTGGCATTTTGGGATGAAAAAATTTAAAGACCGTTCTTAGTACAAAAATGATTGTTACTTGTCATTAATTCGGTGATAATACACAATTGAAAGCAGGTATTGAATAACCAACAGAAAAAATGTTTTAGTTTAAAATTACGCGTCTCAGTATGCATTTTAATTTTGAAATGAGTGTTTCATACCGGAATGATATGGCGTACCTTGTTCCAGTACTCCATTTTTTGGGCTAGGGATAAAGCGTAAACAAGCGTACAATTAACTAATTGCTTAAGCTATTATATTAATCACAGTAAATATTTGTAGAGTGAGATTAAATGAATTATAATGATAACGGTTTTCTTACTTAACAATTTAATCGAGTATACAAATAGACGTGGATGGGTGAATGTGAACTGACAAAATAACATATTTTTGCGTCCAAGGAAATCAAATCTGGAAACTATCTATTCAGTACGGGTAACTGTAGGTTATTTGTTATCTACTTAAAAAAGTAAATGATTTAGTATTTGCTTATTTCCTTCTTTGATAAGACGAATAATTGGATTTGACATACTTGCATTTCAGAAATTATCAACTGAAGTTTCAAAATGACTAAAAAAAAAAAAAAAACGAATAAAATTAAAAACATTCAGAAAACTTACGTCATTCAATAAAGTACTAAGAGTTAGAATTTATTGATTTAAACTAAAGTCAATGTCAGAAGAAAAACAATAGTTGTAACAAGAAAAAAAGAACAGTATGTTATTAAAGTTTTAGAAAAGGGTCTTTGTGCAGTTGATGAAAGAGAGACTTCAAGTTCTGCTGCAAAAAAAATTTCAGGTTCCTTAAATGACACTCTTCAACAGAATAAATAATCTGACACCTTCATTTTGCAGCAAGGGTCCACAAACTATTCTGACTTCAGAAGAAAAAAAAGATATCAATGAATAACTCTGATTTGTTCTTCTAGAAAATTTCCAACGAAAAAAATACAACTTCTGGAGTATGTACAAAGATTTTAAGTTGTTAATTGAGGCGTAAACCCTTTTAAAGATAATAGGCCTGGAAAAATGGTATGATGCTTTTATGTCATAAAATAGTAATGTTCTCTTTCAAACTGCTCAAAATCTTACATAAAAAAATATGTTGGTTACAAAAATGAGTTGAGATAATGGCTTACTCGACTACAAAATTATTAAAAAAAATTAAATTTCAAAAAGATAACTGCAGATTCAGTGCTCAGTTTGGATAAACCTACATTCATGCTTGTGCCAAAAAACAACACTGTTCTTGCTTGCCATTCCACCCACAAAGTTGAGAGTAGCAATGAGAAAGCTAACTTGATCGTTCTCCTTATTACATGTGCATCTGACAGACTGGCTTTACCAATGATAATATTCCCCCTAAAAAATTCTCTAAGAGGAATTATTTCACAAAATCTACCAGAAAATAAGGATGTTGGTCACATTAAAAAAAAGTTGATGGCCTCAGAAGTTTTTTTATAGCTATGTAACTTTTTTTTCAAACAGTGAAAGAAATATGTTTCTTCTTTTTTTTTTCTATTACATTGTACGCTAACGAATACTCATCTTACCTCACCCTACCTGTTTGTAAGTTTTATAAAAAAATCAAATATTGGCCAGGTGCATGTCATGCAGGGCCACTCTTGGTATCAAAATCATAGAACCACGGGTACCCACATTATACGTCAACAGCATACACCGATGCACACTTTTAGTAGTAATTAATTAATTAGCAAAAAATAAGTATATTTATTCATCTGATAATGGATGTTATCATAAAAACAGGCTTTAGGAATATCAAACACTTAATTTATTTTAACTCTGAAGCCTTAAAAAAAAGTAAGCAGTTGGTTGAAAGTTGTCATGTGTGCGATGTTATAGAATTTCAAAGTGATGGAGTTAGCAATTCGACAAGTCCCATCGTAATAAGGCAGACCTCGGTAACTCCAGTTCCGTACAAAGTTAACCTGCATATACATTTTATTCAGATTGTTTTGAAAATTGTCTAAGTTGCAATGCACATGAAAATTACCTTTATTTACAGTTAGATAATCACCGAAATTTATGTAATTTTACTCCATCTGTCTTTGCGCTACTGTTACACTGAACAACACAGCTTTTTCTTACACCCATATTTCATAAACGTTTTAATAATAGAAATCACAATGATCATGCCTTATTTCACGTAACTATCTTTTCTGCCTTCTCACCTCAAAATAGCACCTTCGCCGCTTGATTTTTGGTTCTCAGGCGGAAAAATAGTAAACCAAACTCGTTCAAAAAGGCTTCTTTACGAACCTTATTACGGCCCTTGCCTAAACCTCTCGGTTCGTAAATCGAAGCCTTTGTAAACTCGTACGCAATATAGTATTTTTTTGGCCATCTGCTTCTGAGAGTGAGCTTTGGATCGAAAACTAACGAGACTTTATTAATATATTGTTACATTCAAACATTTTACAAGCGTTTTTGGCACCACATAGCTCATTTTTTATATGTGTGCAACTGCAATTTCATAATATTGATATTATTTATGCAAACGTGATGATAACATCTGTGAATTTGACGAAATGCTGTTATTCTTTTCTTCATTAAGCAAAAATGACAGTAATTTGGTACCCCAGGTCTCCTATATTCGCCACTACGCACGCTGGTGTTGACTCATCTATCTCCTCCCATCACTTCTACCTGGCCCATAAATTACGGCATTATACGTAAATCCCACCCATATCATAAGACGTCTAGATGTATTAGTATTTTATCTATTAAAAGATGCATATAGATGAGTGCTCAGAAACTGAAAAACAACGAATCATATGATGGACTTAAAAAAGCATGTGTTTGCTAATATTTTAAAATTAGCTTTACAATTTTCAGATTTTTCAGAAACTATTAAAAACGTTTTTGAACACGTGGGCTCTACGTATAAATTGCCAATGCTGTAAATGACTCTGTTTAAAATGTAAAAAAAAAGTAAAATAAAAAATCTACACAAATAAAAAAATCAACAAGGACTTCATTGAAATTGTACATTAAAACATCCATGAACTGAGATAATTATTACAACGTATTGTTGTGACTAGCAATAATTTAGAAGAATTTCGAAGAAATGAGTTCAATGAGCAAAGGAGTGGAGATTTATTAATCAAAAAATTATTCAAATTTTACGGAATAATGGGGAAAAAATCAGGTAAAAATAATAAATTACGTTTTATTTGTCGTAGGACATGATTAACCGTACTATATGTATATATTTTTTTTTATAAAAAACTAGGGGAAACCATTTGTTTAATGTGAATTCCTAATGCTCTTGAAAAATGTTTCCAACTTCTTAAAAAATTTTTCTTAAAAAAAATTTTATTTAGTTTCAAGTTGTAAAGGGATAGTTAAAATGAATACGTAAGTATTGATCGAAGTAAAATAGCCCATGAGGAATTCCTTCCTTGTGTTATCAGCACTAAAAAAAATTACTTGAACTTAGGAAAAAAGAGAAAAAATTGAGATGTTATCAAGGTACTGGACGACAATAAAAAATTTGACATTTCATTAGTTGTCTTATTATGAATTCGGTTAGCTTAGTTGACAATATTGAAGAATTAGATGTAGTTTTCGATAAATCCAACGAATACTTTGATACGACACTTTTTTAAAAGATTATAATTCTGAAGAAGATATAATTCAGCTAATAACACTATTTACGGAAAATGATGGATTCCAAAGACTAAAGAAGGGCAATTCGTAACTGACAGGTCAAATCATACAGGTTTTTTTTATCACAGTCATGCCAGATGATCTGCCTGATCAACCTAGTGAATCAATATATGACACGTTTATTCCGGATTTATCTTCTTAAGTAAATTTGTTTTCATTTAAGATACGTATACCTTCACTAATGTGTAACGATAACTTAGCCTTTTTATTGACCACAAAATTTTATATACATTAATAAATCTTGTTAGTATTGACTTTTTTGCTGTAGATAGTAAAGATCGCAGGACTAGAGAAAGCTCTGACGTCTCATTTGTTTTCAAAAATTAGTTCGATACTCTGGTCTGCTGAAGGATGTATCAGATATCAACCTTACATAAACAAATATCAAGGTGCGTTGTTTGTAGCCATCCGATACCCTCTCTACTTACTAATCTAGCCTACAAGCAAATGATACGAAGCTGGTGTATTCTTCTTTTAGAAATGACTTACCACGGAAAAAATGAATGGGGGTGATTGATAATCCACTGGCAGACTTTTGCCTTGACCCCCAAGATTTGGTTTTAGCCAGACGTTAAGAACCAAGTACTAATTCAACAATTTGTTCATCGATCAATGAAGTATCAAAAAATGGCTGTGGAGAACATGCAAATAAGAAAAATCAACTACGTAAGAACGGAAACGGTTTTGATTCTATTAAAAAAAAATTAAATAATAATTGTATTAAAGGAAGTTTAAGCAAAACTTTTGTTTCTCAAAAATATCTTAAATTGGTACAATACGTATATATATATCTAAAGATATACTACCTGATTTGTTGTCATACGATTAACATTCTGTTAGTGTTTATAAGGCAAGCAATGACTCTGCTACAGGTTTATCTAAAAAAAACTCTAGTCCATAATAAGAACAATGGAATAACAATTGATCTTACAACTAATACACGTAAGTCTGCTGTATGCTTTTTATGGTTTTTTATGCATTGCATAATCTAAAGAAATATTATTCATTTAAAGTGATAAAGAGAAACAACTAATTTCACCTCTGTTCCGATGGATATTTTCTTACCCTGCATTTCAAGTACAGAAAAAGGAAAAAAAGAACAAAAAAAAAAGAAGTTTTACTTAAGAAGCAAGAAAAAGACAAGGCCAACGCTATTAAAAAAAAAAAAGAGAAAAATGTCAAAAAAATTCATCAAGAGATGAAAGACTGATGCAAGGCTCTCAGATTTTCGAAAATTCGCCGAATGCGCAGTGCTCAGTTACTCTCTCCTATACTCAAAAACGGGCTGACTATCAAATCTTGGTGGCGTCAATTTTTTTTTTTCTCATCCTCACATATCTATTTATTTAATATTCTTATTATAAACTACTGTAGGGCCTATAAGCTAATGCTTATAAATACTTTTTTTGTACATATTACAGGAAGTATACTGAAAATTAATAATTAATAAAGTAAATTTTTAATAACCAAAGCCACACAAAACTTTTTCATTACTAAGTATTAAATAGTAATTATAAAAATGTAGGTAAATTATAAAATTAAGGTCAAAAAAATTGAAAGGCATAAAAAACTGTCTTTTGCATATTGATTTTTTTTAAATTCCTGTAACGGTGGAAATAAATTTTTTGAAAATCCCCTTTTATTTTTGTGTATGATGATTTTCTGCCAAAAATAATTAAAAGTATTGCTTAGAAGCTAAAGAATTTTATGAGTTGCTATACTTCCTTGATCTTTTTTGAGGATATTACTTTGTAAACAAAAAGAGTAGAGTTGATTTGTTGATTGAGAAATTACTCAATAATTAAAGATTGAAAAATTTACAGTTTTTTCTACAAAAGCAGGTCATCACGTCTAATAATTTCTAATTAGTACTTAATTCGTACTACAAATCCAAGTCTCATCACATATGACCGTTCTTGTGAGTTCACGCTCTCTCTTTCTCTCCCGTTTTTTCTCGTGCTCAGAATCCTGATACCGAAGGTGACCAAATCATACATGCATTTGTTATTTAACTGTATGTTTCAGTATGAAAAAAAAGAAGAAAAAAAAAAAAAACATGAAACATTGATTTAAAAAACATGTGTAAAAATAATTGTATAATGTACTAAACAATCTATAACTTGATGCAACCACTGCTTGCTAAAAATATCCAAAAGAATTACTTCTAGTATTCTTCTCTAAAAATTCCAGTTTAAATTTATTATTTCACATAAAATGAATATCACAGTGAAGCACCAAAATTGAAGCGTGTATATAATTTGTGTTGGAGTCGCCAAAGCTGCGAGCTACTGGTCTTGTTTACGTCCTGCTGCTGTCAAGCAGAAAATCAGTAGCTTGTATATTACTACATGTATGGTAGTACTAGGCTGATTTTCTCGATTGCTTATCAATACAGAACAATGCACTTCATGCATTAACCACCTTTCTCGCTCATTCCATTAACGGCTGTTAGCTTGCGAGGACCTCTGGATATATTATTTCTTCGTTTGGCAGTATTAAGGTGAGATTTTGTTTTTATGATGTCGATAAATACGCATAATCGAACTAGATGGGTGCGGGAGCGTTAGTGTAAGTTAGCGTAAGTGCTTATCTTGTTAAATATTAGTTAATGCAAGCAATAAATATGATTTTAATAATTACCACAATGCACAATATCATATCAAAACAATGTTGACGTTTGTCCCCATCACGGTGACATCGCTGTCCAACAAATAACTTTGCCAAAAATCGGAGTTGACGTTAGGTCTTTTTTTTGCTCAACATAGTATCAGCATTGTTCTTGTCAATGACTTGCTCTCTTTGGTTAAAAAATTATCTTCAAATCCAGAGATGACGAAATCAATGACTTTCAGAAGTACAAAATGCTCGGGGGTTATCGTAAATGTTTTGGCTCGTGAAATTGAAATGAAAGTCGTCGAAAAGTTAAAAAAAGTTTCTTTTTCTCTATCAATTGATGAAAGTACAGATCGTTGTAATACAAAAGTTTTGTGTGTTTCTGTACAATATTTAAATTATGAAAGTAATAAAATTGTGAGTCATCATTCAACTTTCGTCAAATTCGACGTGACTTTGGCTTCTGCTTGAAAAAATCTTCAAGCCGTTTAAAATTAAATTTGAACAATTTAAAAAACCGTGGAGTAATGTTGTCGGTTTAGCTTGTAACAGTGCTAATGCAATGATAGGACGTTTCAGTTCTTTTGCAAGTAATTTAAAAAAAGTTTGCCCTAATTTTATTCTAATGGATTGCATTTGCCATTTATTCGCTCTTGTCGCGAAGCACAGTTTTACACAAATTCCATCAGAAGTAGAATTTTCGTACGAAGAATAGCAAGTTATTTGTCAAAAAGCCCTAAACATAGCACAATTTTTAAAGAATTTTAGGGAGATGCTGGTGTCAAGATGAATCAGATACTGAAATTATACGGAACTAAATGACTTGAAATATTTGAGTGTAGAAAACGAATTTTAGAAAATTGGGAGCCCTTATGGCAATTTTTAATGTTAGAGGTTTTTGAGTCATCTGATAATGACAAAACGGTTGATATATTACTTTTTTTAGTGAAGAGTGAGTCGTTCAAATGTATTTTATTTTTTTTATCGTACGTCTTGCAAGATTTGAACGATTTCAATAAACCATTTCAAACATAAAAAGTTGTGACTCACGTTCTAGCTAATAATTCTAACATGATGCTCAGTAAATTAAGCTTAGGGACTCTTGCGCATTGACTTGCAAATGGCAGTGAAACTGTAACACCGGTGCGTACGAGACACATGCTTGAGCTAAGCCCTCTAGTAAGACTTTCTATAATTTTGTCTATTAAACATCAACAGGGTATACACAACGTTAAAATACTCTTTTTACATAACTGGTGTTCGTCTTCAATATTTTACTAAATCGTTGTGTACCGAAAGCAATATTTTTATAATCTTAACGTATTTTCTTATGTTCTAGCACCAATTTTTTTATAATTTGATGAGAAAATCCATGTCTTTTTTTCATATTGAGCACAAGTGGTTAAAATGATCAAATTCTCAATATTTTAATAGTAACTAGACTTAGACGCTTTTGTTAAACAACATTCTAAGACATAACGTGGGCTTTTAAAATTAAGCTACATTATACTTAAAACTATATATTTATCATAAACAAGAAAATTGTTAAATATCTATTCCACTAAAACTATTTAATTCACAAAAGACAAAGGTCATTCTCAAATTACGCTTTCTAGACAACAATTGATACCAATGTTTTAAAGTGATTCTAATAGTAAAAAAAAAAATGTATTGTTACCGTCTGGGGTATTGTTTTCATAATTATTTATTATTAAAATAATCATTGTTCTTTAAATTCGATCGTTTTACATCAATTTGAATTTTGAAATATCACGCGTAGCTCCAACTTCAAACTTGGCACTTGATAGTATCATCTACCGCTCGCTAGGTGGCAACTACTAGTCTTTAGTGAACATCGCAAGTAAGAAGGCAACGTAAAGTATATAAGAAGAACTGCGCGACGACCATTGATCATCAATCCGAGATATGCAAATACGTGTAATGCATAACTCCTAGCCACTCAATTGATTAAGTACATATTCAATAAACATCACTGTACCAATATAAGACCCTTGTATATACCTTCTTTTCCCTCAAGCCTTTTCTTAAGTCCTACCTTTGGAATTGGGTGCTCATAACCTTCCCCCCTTTAACTCAGGAGTGGAGACAGTTAGCCCCAGGCCAACAGATAGACGATTGTATCACCCAGGGATAGGCGGTAGTCACCTCCATAGAATTCCAACCAAGGAAGGCTACTCAGGACGTGGCTATCCAATTCTCTGAAGATTTTTTCAAAGGTATAACCCAACCTTCCATCGGTCACACTAGAGATGATCTCACTCAGAGGGTACGGACCACCCCTTCAAAACCAAGTAGCTTTGTTCCCCTACGACCACCTCCACCTACTACACCCTCTCCTGCTACGAGCCCCGAGGTGTTGGAGGCTCTCAAGCCTCTCATCCGGAGTGTGGTTCAGGTATTACCCCCTCTCCAAGATCTAGAGACCTCTCGACATAGAGAAGATCACCGAGGCGAGTCCAAGACACCCCAGCGAGGGTAGGAGAGATGGTGTCTTGTAATATTGTAATATTATAAAAAAAAAAAACTAGACACCCACTAGTCAACCTGGTGACCAACTCGTCGAGATCTCTACAAATTACCGCTTAATTGCCGCACCTCTCCAATGAGCTGGATTTCGATAAATCAAACGGAGCCACAACGCGAACAACATCGGAAGGAGTGCCACTATCGTTGTTCGACTTAAAAGGACGGTTCGAGTTACTCGAGAGTGACTCTGATCTCTTCCAGCCACACTTCCCCACTTAAAGTTGCCCAAACCCAACGGCCACTTTTAACAGAATGACTATAATGCTTTATCAACTTCTGTAATTATATATTACTTAATTAAAGGACACCTGTTCCTGCTAAAAATAAAGATCTGTATAACGTAATCTTCCAAACAACTATTTAATTAATTTTTTTTATAAATACTTTTTATCTCATAAGAAAACTATTCTACAGCCCGTAACAACATTTCCCACTGTATAATAATTTGTCAACTTCAATCTTAAAATGTGTAAAACTAAATTCTAGAAAAATAACTAAATAAAAATCAGGATAATCCTCACTTATTAAAGTGATTTTTGTCATGTTTTATTCATCAGAAAATTTTCAAACTAACTATAGTTGCAAGTTTAGATACATGGTAACTCGTTTTGCTTAAACTCATAAGTATTCATATCTTAACTATTTTTCTTACCCCTATCACGGTTGTAAGATAGCATCAACTAGTTTCATTGGCTTAGTTTGTCTTCAAATTTTTTTCAAGCGTTACTCCAGTGTGTGACTTTTCATTTACTTTTGTGTTAAAGTATTTTATCTGTTCAAAATATCATATTTATCCCTAGCATTATTTGTCTTATAATTTTCTCTGCCACAAATATTGTTGCAAATTATGAATAGATAATTTATAAGGAATTTAGAGAAAAAGTCTTGTTAATTCATTGTTTATCTTACATGGATAATTGTAACACAATACTTAAAGAGGTACTACAACATTGGAACACAACGAAATTCTGGTTATTACTTTAACATAACTCTATAGATATTTTAGTTCTAAGACTAAAATAATAATCAAAAACTCTTACTCGAAAAACACAGATTTTTTCTAATTTAAGCTGTAAATAGAAAGCTAATTTATTTTTGCACGCGAATTTATGTTGCATGTCCTATCTTAAAAATTTGATGGCCTCAAAAAAAAACCCTTAACAGCGTTGTCTACTAACTACTGAGTAACATTTGATCAGCTTTCGTCTTAAAAGACGATAATTGAAAATGCACTTCATTTCAAAATTTCATGTGATGGCCTTCATGTAAAAGCTTCATTGTTTCACCGTTTTAGTTCTTAACAAGATGGATGTCCCATCACTAAATTAAATAAGGAAAAGGTTATAACTAATAACAAAATAAATAATAGATGGCATAAATAAACCTATACTCTATTAAAATTGTAAAAGAACACGAAAAACTTACCAATTCTGAAACTAATGGTACTGACTTTCTTCGAGGTCGGATGTCTGGCATACTGTCAATGTTGCTGTAAAACGTTATTTCTCCCGTATGCCTATAAGAATAAAAGAATACTTTTATGAAAAGGGTTTCAAATAAAGAAAGTCTTAATATATTTTATTACTAAAAAAAACCTGACAATATTAAACGTGTTGATAAGTTCGTAGAGTTCCACACATGAATAAATAAAACAAGTGTTTTAATGAGCACTTTTATGTGATTAAGACATTTTTTATTTAAGTAGTTACTCAAAAAATAAAGATTTTTTATTTTAATAACGTACTATTATTTTGAAGCCTTACATATTTTCTTAGTAAAAGTAAGTTACTGTTTATAATTTTATAATACGATTTAGATGTCTTAGATTCTTAAAAGACTTTGATTTTAACGCATTATAAGTAATTGAAGGAGAAAAAAGTAGCTGTACAATTTATCAGTATGCTTTTATTATACCATATAATCTGTCTTATGCATCATTAGAGTAATTACAGAAGATCTAACATCTATAATAATAAAATTCACAATCATATGAATAAGAAACAATTCTTCTTCCTTTGGCTTCCATTTAATGTAAAAGTGATTACAAAAAAGTTTAAGAAACAAAATGTAAAGTAATAAGTATGAGATTAGAGACCCTTGCTAATTTTTATTTATTAATAGAACTGTTGTTAACATCTCATGGTTAAAATAAAATTAGAAAAAAATTTTTATAACAGGTCCGTTTTGACTCATCCATTGCGAGAATAAGATAGACATAAGACAATGGCTATAAATAGGTCTTCTCTCATATCAGATAGACAACATCACTATGTCCTACTCGCTGCCCAAACTATGACATAGTGTTCTTGGACGTAAGTAATTGTGTGCTTTAAATTTTTTGTATCAAATTTCGATCTAAAATAAAGTGTTAAAATAATTATTTATTTCTCCGAGCAAGATAGCGTAACTCAGGACCACTGAAACTGTGTTATTGTTTGAAGTGAAATGAGTTATACACTATTATCTACAATTCAAAATGCATCAGGAGATTTAAGCCGTTATAACACGTGATAAGAGTATACAGCGGCTCTATGCCGTATTACGAAGGGTATTGTTAGGTAAGTTTGTGTAGGTCTTTGGGTAATGTGACTGGTAGGAAATATCAAGACATTTGCCGTGAGATATGTATATATATATAAGAGATGATGTAAAACCTTTAAATTTGGCTTTAAAATCTTTTTAAACATTATTGTCTTATAGACTCCACGTTGCATGATGCTCACATGTAGTATCTTACCTGGTTCTACGTAATACTGGCTGTTCGTGATAATGGACTAGTTTTCATCGTCTTCAAGACTTTTTTTCTTTATTTTTTGACCGTAATACTTGCATTATGTGGATTGTCGTTAAAGGCATCCCAGTGACAGGACTTTCTTTAAATGGTAAGCACGATTATTTTGTAGGACGAGAAAAAGCTAGTCAGACGTACCCTAAAAGCAGCATGCCATTTAAAAAGTTTTCGCTTAATGTAATTAATTAACAAGAAGACTAAAGCATGGTCCACAAGGGTCGAATCAATTAGGTTGGAGTAGCTCGTCAATGATTAAAGTAACTTTTAAGAAAGCTTTCAGTAATTCATTCTGGACATGGTCAAGGAAAATGTTGCCACTCTTTTAGTCTTGTATATATTTGCAGGCAGACCCTATGTTGACGCTGCAGCATGTCTTTACAATGCTAGAAGCTGACTGTCATCCCGTTTTCTTAAAGGAAGCGGTCTGTATGCACTATGCAGGGCCCACACTGGCCCTTGTCTGCTGAAAAAGAACATTCTGATCTTTTTTTATTGTCAAAAGAACCGCCACTATCTACGTGCTTATTCATTACGGTATTTAGTTAATTATCGTTGACAAACTATTATTTTAATTAAAATGCACAAGCTAAGGAAAAAACCCTTTCAGATACACTTTAACTCGTGGGCTTTTACTGTTTTTTGACCTTAATTTTGTTTACTATAAGGTTCAAACATAACTACTTTTCGTGCAAGACAACGTCACACTCAACAGGAGACGCTATAACCACTATGTAAATTATTCACTTCAGATTTTTACAGGTTTATTTGTAACTGTATAGCTAGTAAGCAGTTATAACAGATAAACTTTCTTGACAGACTAAAAAAACTCACCAAACGCAGTTACAAGAGACAAAAGCCCTACATCTAATTCTTTACCTAAAATAAATAACACCTTTCACTTATGCCATGAACCTGACCCTCACTTTGTTCCCGATGTATCGCGAGCTTGTTCATCTCCCTTGTTCCTCTTACACATACATTTACTTAACCATACCTTACACACATTCAACTTCTCTCATTACCTCTGATCCCTCTCTCTCTCTCTTTTTGGGCTGCAGTCCGCAGCACTGAGAACACACATTAAATATTGTTTTAAGAATTCATATACATACCAAATAAACAAATTATCATAGGACTCGGTAGCTACCAATGACTTGCCCAAAAATATAGGTACGTAGTAACATGATAGCCTTAGCTATCACGTATCATCTGTTATGGTCAAGTAAATTAATTTTTTTAATTTCTGGTAAGGACATCCATGCACCGAGCAGCATATACTCTTATTAATTATTAATCTTTTCGAAAGTTTACTCAAATTCTCTTAGCTATCTCACAAGCACAGCATGGCAGGTCAATTAGAATACTAATGACTCTTTCTTTTGGACTTTATTTTCTATAACCCTATTGATCCCATCCCGCAAAAATAATAAAATTGATACCATTTTCATAGTTAGTAATCGATGCTTTTCCAAGCAGGTATCGGAAATCTTAAAAAATATTGTAGGGGATAGAAATAATACTAATTCCATATTTACGGTTATAAAAATGGCACACGTAAATAGGAAAATCCAAACATTTGTTATTGAGTATATTAGTTCTACAAAATCCACTCCTAGAATTTTAAAAGTTGCCACGTCTTGTACTCCTTACTTTACATCTTTAAAAAATAAATCGGTTTCAAAGAATAGCTCTCAAAAATCAGTGACCTACCAAATAAAAAGAATTTTTAGTTCGTACGGTCATTGATATGTGTGACGCTGCATGTAAGAATACGCAATGCTCTTTCATTATAACTTATTTAACAATGAACTGTTAGAGGGATGAAATAATTGTATTGCAAAAATCTAAAGTTTCCTTGCACCAAGTGAAAACCTTAGTATAGCTAATGTCATGTATTAAAAATCGTTAGATTTTTTTCAAAAATACATGTTAAGAGATAAAGAGCATCCCTAATTAGTCGATACGTTAAAAGCTGGTCACAGCTTGGTGGTGCTATTATTCTTTGAAACGTGATGCAGTAAGTAATGCCAACAACGACCCTGTCCCTCCTAAGAAAAAGTGAGTGCTTGGGTACCCAAGTAAGAATTTATACTTCTATGAAATTATATGACAAATTATATAATAATAAATATAAATACACCTTGTATGAAAT
>NW_019384261.1:1139602-1166748 GCF_000648655.2 Copidosoma floridanum | reverse complement strand
CTACTCTTTAAATGAAGCATTTCAAATTTTTTAAAAATTATTAAAAAAAAAAATGTATTTTATTAGATAACTTGTTTATTTATTGTGAAATAAAACCAAATTATTAAATCCACCATAAATGTAAATTTACATTGAAAATACATTACGAACTGTACGACAAAATGAAGTTTCTATGTCGGGCCCGCTTATAGAAAAGTGGGTTAAGGGCTTGCCCAGGTGCAAGAGGACGGGTTTTTAAATCTCTTTGAAAACTGAAATTGGTTAAAAGAAAAAATAAAAGCCAAATTTAAAATGTGTGGTGTGGAGCTATATAACGTTGTGAGGTATAGTACTGGAGACCAGAAGTACGTCAAGAGGGGTAGGACTAACGGAAAAAATCGAAGCAAAATCCACCTCCGTTACATTTTTTCTCAAGGTCACCAATCTAAAATCGTTGGCTTACTCCGTAGGGCAGAACGTGCTAAAAAGTATAACTTCAAAAACGCCTTCGATAACTCCATCCATCAACCACACTTCAAAAACTTTGTCATTTTTATCATACATTTGCTTTAGTTTATTTCAGATTAAATTGAGAAATTATTTTTATGCAATATTTGCTTTTGTTCGGGAAAACATAGTACTTATGAGCCAGTACGTGCTTGTTTCCATGTGGGGTAGGCTGGAATTGTGACAGGGGAGAGGTACGTAGTTGTTGATACAGTTGATTACCTTCAAAGAGAATGCCATGAGGTGAAGAGAAAAAGCGCATGCTACGGTTATGGCTTGCGTTCGGTTGAATACAGTTGGTCTTCTCACATTGTTACTGATGAGATGCGTAAAACAGTCAACTTTGATAGTCAGCTATCTCTCTCTCGCTCTCTCTCTCTTCCTCTTCCTCTCTTTCCCACTCTCTCTCACCCTCTCTTTCTCTCTATGGCATCACGTACGATGCCGACGCCATTTCTCTGATACCGTGGCATAGGTGACGTGCATTCATTGCGTTAATGTGTGCACTCCGCTTATATTTTCTCTATAACACAGCTTATGTTTAATAAACTATTTTTTTTTCTCATTTTGAGTTATTTTAATATCATTGCGCTTCTCAGGAAGCATGTGCTATACCTGATTAGTTGAATAAAGAAAAATGTTGAAAGAGTTCGAATTATTTTTACAAAACCACAGCATCCCAACATAAAAAAGTATTTCACGTTAAGGCTCCATAGTAAAAAAGATAGATTTCAATGATATCTCAACTAATAATAACAAGTTAAAAGATTTAGAAAATGTCAATATAAATATAATTTATACTACAAACATAATTAGCAAATAAAATGATCTGCCAGATAAAAATGATAGCATGAAAAAAAAAAAATAATTTGCATCAATAAAGTAATAATCTTAACATAGGGCTAACAAAAAGAGCCCCCCAAAAACTCACACCTATAGTTTTATAAATATATGAAAGGAGCTTTTAGCAGCCTTAGATAAAGATATTAAGAATGTAATAAATCTATGAAATAAGAGAGAATCTGGCACATATTACGGTTGTAAATAAGGCTTAAGACCCTTGCATTTAATAATTAAAAAGGCATTAAAAAAGAGTAAGTGGACAGCAGATGTGCCCAAAAGGAACTTCAAGATAAGTTTGAGTCACTGTCTATTCAGTGTAACTTCAATCACTACCATTCTAAACTCAAAGCACGTAAACAACTCAATAATTTTATTTCTGACTCCATTAATAACTCGCTGATGGTTAAGCGTAGAACATCAAATGACAGTTTAAAGATAATAGTTATCAACATTTAGAGCACAGATTTTTTCTATTTCATTTCAAGTTGCTAAACGTGGGCTCGAAAGTAAAAGTTGTTAGTTATGATGCACTAAAAAACGGCAGAGAAACCAATTGTGATAATGTGATTAAGTGAGAAAGAATAGCTCTGCAGCTAGTATACACTCTAGATACGGTTACAATCAATTTCTTTAATACAAGTCATAAAGCTTACATTATGAGTCTCAAACCACCAAGAAATTATACACACACACACACACACACACACACACACACACACGCACGCATATAAGGAGATCCGGTTTTTCCTCCAAATAACGCTAGAATCAATTACGCCTTAAATGCATTATTAGTTAAAAGCAGGCTAATCAAACTCATACCCTTTCTAACAAAGAAAAGATAAAACCCTCTTTATAAGATTTAATAAAAAATATGTAAAACCTTTGAGCCAGAAAAATAAACGAAATTTGTAACAATGTATTAACAAAACCTTATACTTTCTTTTACAACGAAAATCAAATATCTATACATCTACGTGATGATATTCAGTACCGTACTTCAAAGTTTAAAGTTCATAAAAATAAGAGTTATGATTCAACTGGCAATATAAAAGTAGCTATTTAATTACTGACTAAAAACGAGAAGATTCATCATGCTTATTCTCATAAAATTACTACCACGGCTGAAGTCTATGTAGGCTAAGTGGTAGTCAATTGCCAATAAGGTTACTATTACACAATTGCTATAAGCACCAAAGATAAGCTGACCAGAATAAAAATACCTCTATAAGAACATCCGCTGTTTGATGTTATAAAATCTTATGACTTTTTCGATACTGACTCAAAATAGTACGATTTAACGATATGAGAAATGTCATCTAATTTGGAATTATTAGCTTAAAAACATCTGATCACAATCAGCTAGTTAATAAGAAATTTAAAAAAATTGTATAAAAGTACGCTCATGTAAACTACAATGCAGGTACTGAGCTGCGTTATCTTTTATTTATATACATAAAATGCCTAGGACAGACCACTGTTCCTTATGTGAGAAAATCCAATCCAAATTTGGCTTTACGCGTCCCAAAAAAAAATTAAATTTTTTTTCAAGGCACACCTTTGAAATCAATTTTTTCTTGTTCTATACACCCTTAATGACAAGAAAAAAATCGTATATATGAACTTTAGGCTTTGTAACATGGTTTTTCATGGCACAGAAAATCATTATATTCATTTTTTGGAAAATTCTGTGTAAGCAAAGACTTTTACTGCATTATTAAACGAGATTCTCGTGTTCATTCTGTACAACATTAAGTGTTAAATAGATAGATTTTGTAAGAAATCTGTCATGACAATTAAACTAGACTTTATTTCACAACAGAACCCAATGATTAAGAAAGTGACGCTAATAATATAGTTTTCAACTGAAAAATATGCGAGTAACTTCCATTGTATTCGAGTTAAAAAAATTATTACTATGAAATTTTATGTTGATAGCTCATCATCTTACATTAAATATTATACATTACATTTAAAATATTCTAATAAATCACTATACATTATAAATTGTTTATTTATCAGACATCACAGTTGTTTTCTTGTACTCCCGTAGTTACAGCACGAAAAAATGGTGAATAAGAAAATTTCTGCCACTAGGAAGGAAATCGCCTTAATCGCTTACAAATATAGTATAATTATTGAAAAAGATGTTTTTGTCTAACAAAAGTGTTAGCTTCAATTTATATTTAACAAATTGTGAAAATTGATCGAATTTTTTAAAAATTTTGGCTCATAACTTATTTTCTGTTGGTCTGATTAAAAAAAATTTTAAAACAAAGTTGAATGTAATAAAATTTCTTATCGATTAGGGTTTTTTCGATTATCTAGAAATTTGTTTTTTGCAATGTTAAGTTGAAAAAAAGCGTTAAGCTTCCTGTTTTGAAGAATAATTTTTATGAATTCATAGTCTTTTTACTTATTGATAAAAATGATTGACAATTAAATTTTCTTTTTCACCATTTTTTTGTGCTTCAGCTACCGGATTAGAAGAAAATGACTGTGATGTCTGATAAATAAGTGATTTGTAAGCTGTAAATCATTTATTATAAAATTTTTAATGTTATGTCTAATATTAAATGAAAGATGATGAGCTATTAACATAAAATTTCATAGTAATAATTTTTTTAACTCGAATACAATGGAAGTTACTCGCATATTTTTTAGTTGAAAACCACATTATTAGCGTCAGTTTCTTAATAATTATGTTTTGTTGTGAAATAAAGTCTAGTTTAATTATCAAGACAGATTTCTTACAAAATCTATCTATATAACACCTGATGTTGTACAGAATGAACACGAGAAGTTGGTTTAATAATGCAGTAAAAGTCCTTGCTCACACAGAATTTTCCAAAAAATGATAATTATAATCTTCTGTGCCATGAAAAATCGTGTCACAAAGCCTACAGTTCATGTATACGATTAAAACCTTGTTATTGAGGGTTCATAGAACAAGAAAAAATTTATTTCAAAGGTGTGCCTTAAAAAAAAATTTAATTTTTTTTTGGGACACGTAAAGCCAAATTTTGATTGGATTTCCTTATATGTCAGGTAATAGTGCTATCCTTTATTGTTACATCAAAAAATAATACTCAAATATAAAAATTATTAGCAGATGGTACAATCATAAAATCAAAACTCTGAATAGTACTCAAGAATCAAGCACCTATTAAAAAAAGAATACAGATTAGTAATATACTACCGTAAACTATGTAATGCGCTGGCAATCATTCAGTGACGAATGCACGCAATTAAACAAGACAGCAAGGAATTGAGTTATAATTATTTTTTGAAGACATTATTATACGCTTAAAAACTTTAGAGATCACATGAGAAAAATTACTTAATTGTTTTCAAATCTTTTAGCACTAAATTCAAAACTACCATTTAATAGATGTGAATTATTGATGTATGAAGTCATTTGTTTAGGACATAAATACGTAGCTACAAAGTCAAAGTAGATTTTAAACAATTTGAACATGTAAAAAAATGTTTGAAACCAAAGAATCGGTTAAATGTTGAACAATTCTTAGAGCTGGCAAACAATTATCACCGTTTCTTAAAAAAATCTTCAGAAACTGCAAAACCTTAAATGCTTTTGTTTAGGAAAAAAAAAAAACAAATTTTTATGGATGGATTTTCACAAGAAAAGTTTTAATAAGTTTAGGAGAACATTATGCAGAACACCTGTGTAAGCTCGAATCAATTTAAATAAGCCATTCATACTTACAAGAGACGCATCTAACGTAGATATTAGAGCCTTATAAAGCCCACAACAACTACAAAACTACCGTTTAACTGCGTATACGTCAAAAATTTTAAATAAAGGAACAAAATATTATTTTACTAATAAAATGACATAGCAGTAGTTTTAGCAGCCTAATATTTTTGGCATTACTTATACAGCAAAAAGTTTACAGTTTTCGGAGATTTTAAGCCACTATCATTGATATAGTCTATCAAAAATCCTATCAGTAGGTTAAAGAAATGGAGGAAAAAACTTGGTAGTTACAATTATAGTTATTAATACAAACCTTGTTGATTAAACACTAACTTAGACCCATTTCAGTGTAATAATCTCATTCCAATACACTTGAAAGTATACAATCAACACCTTAAGTAAGAAAAAAAACTCAAGATATACTAAGAAAAGTATCTCGGAAAATGAATGGAAAAAAGATAAATCAAATGCATTGGTGATAGAAGAATGATTAAAAACGAGAGCTAGAAAAGAAATCTCAAAAGCTCAAATAAAAGAGTCTTTATTTGAATCCAAACACCTCATATTCTCCTTATTGACATGACCAAAAATAAGATACTCCAATACTATTGAAAAAACGATCATTTACCCTAAGCTTAATAAATGTACATGCAGAAGAGAGCCTTAACAATATAATGATAGATTTAAGTGACGGTAATTCGAAGATCTGCAAAATTGAAGAAAGAATCTTTCAAAATTTAGGCGTTTTAAAAATAGAGACCAACATTTTCATTAACTCCAGTACATATTGAGCAAACAACATCAATAAAAAATAAGTAATATTTTAACTAGATAAATACTCCATCTTTTCTACTAAAGAAACAATAACTTTAACTGCAATAAAAACTAAAATCTATCACCTTTTCAAACGTCCGCACAAAATCAAGTAAATAATACAACTATAAATAATGATCAGTTACCTGGCACAATAGAAAATACTCGTAGTATTAAAGTTCATGACACAGGAAGACTTGTATATAAATCATATCTTTCTAGGGTGGGACAGTTACGATAGAATAATGAGACATTAAATAAATGCATTCGTAAAGGAATTCAATATCCACTGACATTAATTACCAAATAAGATGACAACAGTTACTTGTATCAAAAACAAGTCAATTCACTTCTACTATTACTTTAAAATTCAACTTCTCCTATCATAGTAAAAAAATGGATTCCTGAAATGATGTATAAATTTATTGCAAATTAAAATCTCATGAGAGCATAATTTTCCATCAAAGAAAAGAAAAATTGTTCTACTAAAAATCGATTGTGAAAGTATATATGGCACGTAGACCCCAAGTGATTACAAGGACGCAAAGTGTGACCCAAGGGCACAAAGCAGCAGTTGCACTTTGTGCCCATGATAAGAAATAGTAGTTTTCATCGGATACGTTCCATCGCTTCCAGGGCTATTTAGCAGTCTGAGAGATCTATAAAGCAGGGCCCAAGGAGCGTAAAGTGCACACCTAACCTTTACAAATGCCTGAGGTCGGAAAAAAAATTTTACTAAAAAACAAACCGTACAGTAGGAATAGAACTAATGAAGAAAAATCAGAACTAAGCTCCTAGCGACAAGGTAATAAGGGAAACAAGCCCACTCTATGATCGATCTTACGTAATGTTCATTAGAAAGCAAAGAAGTTAACGTTTTTAGTACCCACAAAAGTTTAGCTTACACCAAAATCAATTATAGCCATTTTATTTTAGTAATTGTCGATTTAAAATCAGTTAAAAATGGATTACTATCACATGTACGAATTATAGACGTACAATTCAAATTAGAAGACGTCATCACTATGAAAAACCGTATAAACTACATATTTTCACTAGTCATAAATAAGAACTTAATGACGGAATATAACCAAGACTTATACAAACATACTTCAAAAATCTTGTTAGTTCTAACTTAGTAGAAAAAAGTTAAATAACTGTGTACCTGTATTTAGAAAGAGTAAGCTCACTGATCATCACCATAGAGGAGGAATGTCATTAGTTGTATACGAAGAATAACATCATTTTCATCTTACGGTAAAAATTTGTTATGGTGCATATTCTTATCCAGCTCTAGAAGACAAAAAAGAAAAAAAAAGATAAAAAAGTGTAGTAAGATCGATGATACATGTAAAAATGTAAAATTTCCAAAAAATAAAAAAAAAATTAGTAAATGCAAAATCTGGGGAACCTGTGATTAAAACAGACACATAATCAAAAGTATCTTACCAAGTTGCTATAAATTTAGTAGAACCTTTAATTTAGTAGAACATTTTAACAAATCAATACTTGCTTACAAAATTTTTTTATTGTACCCGTTCCTAATATACAAGCCACTACTGACGTTTTGTCAAGATATTTTATTGTAACTTTTGACAGCCTTAGAACTATCCTCAGTGGCAAATCAAAAGGTTTTATTAATCAAGTCTTAACTAACGTACCAAAAATTCTTAGATTTCATTCAGCTCTCGTTAGTGCGTACCACCCATAATCAAGTGGTTCGTTGTTGAGAAGTCACGCTATGTTGAATGGTTTCTTAAGAACTAACGCCAAAATATAAAAGTTGCATGGATGAAATAGTTCCCTTTGCAATGCATGAGTACAACACTTCAGTTCATCTAACAACAGGCTTTACGCCATTTAATCTTGTCTTTAGTAAACAGGCATATTCTCCAGATCCACTTCCAGGTAGATTTCGACTAAAAGCCTACTCTTTAAATGCTAGTGACATTGCTCAATTTCTACGTACAATCCAAGACGTTCATGATAAATTTTAAATATCAAAACAGAATACCAAGCCATGTTACAAGAATACGTCAAAGCCACAGAACTTGGAAGTTAAAATGACAGTTAATGTACCCACAGAATTCTGGAAAGAACAATGAAATAGATTTAATACTGGAATTTTTTTTTAATTGCAAAAATTTATATCAATATAAACGTCAGACAGAAATCAGAAGGTGAAAAAATATTTCACAAACATATTTACAAAGTGGAACACTGCTGTCTAATAAAAAAAATTTAAAAAAATTTGTATGTTACAAATAAACCTAATGAATATGATGACTAGGAACATTGCACTTTTGTTTCTGCTTACGCAACAGCCTAGCATTATAAAAAGTGAAAAAGTTTTACTTACAGAAGCTTATGACAACTTACTTTTGATAACTTATCCATGTATATTCGTATTAAAAGTGCACTAACAAAGTCAGACTAATATGTACCAAATGGCACGTTACTACACAAATAAATTTTTGTAGAATTAAAGACTAAACTTAGCTATACTATAAACAACTAGATATTACGTTCAAACAGTGGACAAGAGTACTTGAAAACAAATCAACAATTAATCAAGAATTCAAAAATTTTTAAACTAATAAGATTAACAAATCAACAGATGAAGATTTAAAACCTTCTTCGCTCCCAAAATACAAATACAAAGCAAAAAAACACATTCCAACGATACAGAAAAATTTACTTCTAGTCACATAATAATGAAACGTGCACCACTAAGATTTTTGGGGTGGATATCAAAAAAATTATTTCAATCTAAGGATGCAAATGATTCAGATACTTTCAATGAAGAAATAATTAATCCTTACATCTCTACAAAAGCAGTCTCATATCAAGGCAAAACAAACTCACATTGTGTGCTTGAATTTCAAAAAAATACATATAGAAATAGATAAAAGTGCAAGACATAACAAAAATTATAAAATATGCGAAGTTAAACAGAAGAAGCACGTAGCTTAGATAATAATAGTAAGAAATTCAATATTAAAACAAAAATATAAGTGTGAGCTAACTCTTTTAAAAACTCGCAATTTTTCATACAAAGTTTTTAATAAACTACTTATCAGTGCAGTAGAAAGTACTTTACTAAGACACCTACTTGCACAAATAATACAAAACCATTAACTAACGAAAATTTGTAACGAACTTCATAAAAAAAAGACATACGCTACCTTGGGATGATTTAAAAGTTTCATTATTTACTATCCCGTCAACAGGAACATTAGCAACTTGTCAAATGGCACTATACATATTAACAAAATTTTATTAGATAAGGCTGTAAACCACTAAACAATACTCAAGAATAGTGATGAAATAACTCTTCAACTTTGCAACTAAATAAAAAAAAAATAGTAAGACAGGAGTACTAACAGTTTGCAATAATTAAATAAGTTATGCTTCTGCCTACATCCTGTATGGAGTAACGACACTGGAATTGACAGAAACTTACTACTAGGAATTACAACTTTCTTCCAGCTTTTTAAATTTATCCAACCTTTCTGTTAAAACAATTAGAATTCAGAATAATAACTTTACTCTTGACCTTCAAGAGGAAAAAGAAGCAGAAATTAGTATGTAGACAGAATCGAATGACACAATAGCGTGTACTAGAATGAAAGAAGCATCAGAAAATATTGCAATGAAATAACAAGTAAGTCATCGAAATATGGCAATGATTTTTTGCAGCCCAATAATAAATTTAGTTAATACAAAAGTTACCACTTTAATTTTATTAACGTGTATTTTAAAGTTAAAAAAGAAGATCTACATTCTTACCCCTATTTGTATTTAGAGCTAAATTAAGTAAAACAAATGATCATAAAATCTTTACAACATCAGAGAAAAATGCACGAAAAAAGTACAAACAATGGTAAAAAATTTGTCACTACCAATTCAAAAAAGATCCATCGATGACTTCTTACCAAAATAAAGTCACTTTTATTTCATTAAATAACTGACGATAAATAGTGAGTAAGCAACAGCGATAAGGTAAATCAACACCCTTTTTAAAAATGTTACATTTACTTTTATGGATACATTAATTTTCGTGAGAAAACTATGACACCACGTTTTGTCTACAAAGTCACCACAAATGTATTAAAATGTAATGTACTGATATAACTGAATTGGAAGTCCTCTTTTTAAAACTAACCTTATTTGGTCATACTTACTATTACCAAATCCCTATCAAATTAATAATCCAACAATGAACATTTTTGTTATATATTTAATAAAGAAACTTTCTTAATTATTATAAAANAGTATTAATATTTATTATTATTTTTATATAATGTAAACGAGAGTAGTAATAAAATAGTCATTGAACATTTTATTAAAACACGTTTTAATAGACTGGAAAATAAAATGAGTTGGTTTGAATCGAATGATCAATACAAAGTTTACCTAGCTCAGCCTTATCTAGTTAACTTAGAAGATTGACTAAAACTTCCAATCAGGTGTTAAGTCCGAACTTTTATAAAGAAAGGGTGGAACTCGTAGATTTGCTCTACGAACAAATAAATCTAAATTTTGTTTGTCAGGAACCAATCCTCAGCCCACAGACCTTCTTTGCTTTAACTTATAGTATACTTTTATTTTCAATCGTTGACTAGGCGTTGTAGTGTTAGGTTTTACCGAACAGTATGTGTGCAATAGGGTTATTGTGTTGTTCGCGAGCTAGCGTTGACTTACTGCTAAAATTTATATCTTGTGTAATGAAGTAGAAGCGTATCTTACTTGTCTCCTTATCTGACGTACTTGTAAAAGTTTTTGTCATTTGTTGTCTGTTTAAGCTTTCTTTGATACTTACTTTATTTATCAGAGTAAGCATAATGTGTACATTAATTAGGATTTTAAATCTGAGGATATTTTACGTAATGAGGTAACAAGAAAATTTTTTAATTAAAGAAATTTATTTCATCATTAATCAAATTATGTTTTATCTGATGATTTAAAACATTCAGAAAAGCTGGAAATATTTAATATAACAAACAATATAAGTTATGAAATTTCAGATTTGCATTTACAATGTTTATACAGTTTACAATTTTCTTAACTCAACTTACTTGTATGATCGTTAGCTCACCACTGCTTGCGCTCACGTAGTCACAAGATCTTACAAGGTTGACCGCAACGATGATTGTAATCCAACACGAGAATACTCGTGGTAATGACAATAACAAGGCTACAGTTTTTAATGTTGGAATCTACGTTGACAGTTCTTTCTTTCTTATTTTTCCTTGATTCACTTTTTAAGTAAGTTTACAGTAACCTGCTCCGCTCGAGTTCTTCTCACGCAGCTTATACTGAACTAAGTCTTACATCTATTTAATAGACGCAACATAACTCACTCTTTAACCGTTATAGTTACTTTGGAGCATTTGATAAAAAAGAAAAGGCGAGTATTATTAAATGTAAGGAGCTCTTAAATTCTTGAATTTAAAAAGGACACGTCAGTTTGGGTTTCTGAATGACCAACCGGAGCTTTACCTTATTACTCTGAATTGACACGAGCACAGTCGTCGTGCAATAACTTTACAGTAATTGATGGCTGAAACTGCTGATCTTTCGAATTTTACATTAACTACACGTTGCTCTCGAAATTGTGTATGATAGTTTTTTTTGAGATATGCAGTAAAGAATCTTAAAATTGTTGATTATTTACATTCTTGGATGTACTAGTGCACATTGTTTTTGTAAGATGAGCACTTTACAAGATTGTTAAGAGGTTTCATGCGTAGTTAAAGTTTTGTGACGGTATCTTGTTTCAAAAGAAGTAAGTTATACGTCACACGATTGCAGAAGTAATTATACGCCTGAATGTCTGAAGATCGCTGAGCTTTTGCTTTTTATAATTTTAAAACAAAACAGTGTGCTTCGAAGTGATAAATAATAAGTATATGACATGGGATGTCACATAAGTAAGAACACTTTTTTTTGATAGAACAGTTAGTAGGTGACCATAATAAATGTAAAAAGTTTTTTAATATATTATACTACGCATATTATAATACAGGCACGCCTTGATGTTTATCTCGATATAACCCGTTATTATCTCCGTAGTTTAAGAAAATTTGCGCTACAGACTGGTCAAACACACTTCGTAGCCCAGCCTTCGGTAGAACTTAGTGACGTTAATATTAGAAGAAAAATAAAATTAAAAAAAAAAATAATTAAAGTATGAATTGATAATTTTTACACTATTTTAACAGAAAGTAACTAACCCAAACTTCATTAAATCTTTTAGACTTGAATCAAATTAAAGTGATTTTAAAATTTAATTTAATCCCTGTCTCTACAAAAGGGTTGTTCGACAAACGACTGAAATGCCTTTTCTCCTTAAAGAACTCCACCACACTACCGTACAAATCTAAAAAAAAAAAAAGGAATTAAGACTCGAAAAAGACACTTAATAACAAACATTAATACTATTAATTTTTACTGAAAACTTAGCTGTTTGATAGATTAATACGAATTTAGGTAAGAGAAATAACATCTGCCCGAAGACTAAGAGAAAAAAAATCTATTTTTCGACGAAACGTAACACTTTAGCAACTAACCTGCTGAAGTACTTACTGACACAATGTAAACTTATCCTACGTCTTTTCCAAGTCGAAAAAATAACGTATTAGGAAAATTTATTCGTACCACAACTAAAAATTACTTACACATTTAGTATACACATATAATCAATATTATATTTAAGTATAAGAACTGCTCTAAATGTTTGATTCTAAACCAAGAAACTCTACTAGAAAATCGACAGAAAATTTATCATCTAACTTTTTTCTTTTCTTTATGATGATAAAAATTTAGTCACATGGTTCGCAATATTTTTCTTTATTTTCTCTTTAGTTGTGCACTGACTACTATGATAGAGTTAAAGCAACAGTAATAATCGCTTTATATACTGCACACCACTGGAAAAAGATATTAGCTACACCATAAATTTACAACTTTAATTATCAAACCAAAGACAAAAAAAAGGAGAAAAAAGGTATAACATAATTAATACCTACTGCATGCATTGTGTCTTAACAGCTTGAAATCCACATATTATTTCTCAGATGTGCTGCTTTACAATAAAAGCAGTAGTGTAAGATAGTAAATCAATTATTTTCCTGAAGTAAAAAAAATTAAATAAGCAGTGAGGAGCTTACGAACCCCCAGTCAGAACAAAGCTCCATTGGCTTCTTGGTAGACATTGGCTTTATACAGTTACAATTCATAAGATAAAGTATCAAGGTAACACAGTTAAAATAAGAAATTTATGATAAATTATACTTATCGTGTGTTGAATAAGTAACGATAACTTATGGGAACATATTTTATAAAAAATTAACACATCATGAAGAGTGAATTGACGAAATAAGTAGTTATTTAAATACATGCAAGCTTAATGTACAGTCATAAATTTTGTTTGGTATTAGCACATATCCAACAAGACCAGAATAATTTAAAGCATGGATAGTAACTGTGTCAACACAACAGCACACTTATTTTTGTGAGCTGAGATGAAAGTTTGTGTTAACACTGCAAAGCTTCTCTTTGAAAAATTAATCAATAAAAACCAAAAACTATTTTAAAATTTTATACATAGCTTTTTGTTGTGCACTATCGTATCAATGTTTACTCACTGTTACATTTAAATTGAGATGGTGCTTTTTTTCCTGAGTCGATCGAAAGTTTTTTGGTATAAAGAATCTTTTTTCAAAATTTGTTGCTTTTAGCGTATTCTAAAGAACAAATAATGAATTTTTAAGAAATCTTATTGTATGAAAAACTTGATGATAAAAAGATTGATGGTCGTAAAATTTTGTCTACAAGCAGTGTAAGTGGAGATAAATGTAAAAAACTGCATTAAAAAATTAGAATTTTTCAAAAATTGTTGTATAAATAAACGAAGCTGATGTTAAATTTAGACAAAACTTTTTTCCTGTGTTCCTGGTAAATTCCTTATATAATTTTTGTCTCTGACTTTTTATCAAGAAGCCAATGGAACTCTGTTCTGACTGAGGGTTTGTAAGCTCGTTACTGCTTATTTAGCTTCTTTTATTTTAGAAAAATAATCGATTTATTGTTTTGCACAGCTGCTTTTATTGTTAAGCAGTAAATCTGAGAAAAAATATATGGATTTCAAGCTGTTAAGAAACAATGCATGCAGTAGATTTTAATTATGTTATACCTTTTTTCTCCTTTTTTTGTCTTTGGTTTGATAAATGAAGTTATAAATTTATGGTGTAGTTTATACCTTTTTTCAGTGGTGTGCAGTATATAAAGCGGTTAATACTGTTGCTATAACTGCATCATAGTAGTCAGTGGGGAGAGACTTATAAGTTATATATTGAGTCAAACTATACGTATGTAATTACAGTGGCCGCTGTAGATGTGTAGTGCTGACGACATGCAGCGCAAAAAGGAGCTATCAGTTGAGTGGAACCGAAGAAGGCTAAACAAAAGAGAGCCATCAATTCCTTCAAAGTGCACGTTAGAAAATAGAGCTGCATGTGGCAGTGTATATAGCTTAATACACGGCTGTGTAACTATAGTGGAGTCAGAAAAAAGTCTTGTTATTTTTTTTTGGCCTAGCCCCCATTTGCGTAAAACTTATATAACGAGAAAAAAAATTACGTTCTGAAAGCAATAATCATAAAGAAATACTAAATACCACACTTTACATAATAGCTATATGCACAATTCAAATTAATAAGTATGTCAGAAGGAAGTAGTTAATTTGTCAAAAACCTTTTTTCCACCAAGATATAATGATTAATCGAACATGGTTCATTGAAAAACTTCACATCTAACACAATTCTGTATTAATTTATCTTATTAACTCTTATAAAATTTTGTTCAATCTATGGTTGGAAAAGGGGGTGTTACATCCTAAGATAATATAGACATCGATTACTAAGAGTATGAACTTAAGTCATTTATCAAACTCATACAATATATAATGTATAAATAAAGAAACTCATATGACTAGTAGGACATGTACTTTTCGTACACGTACATATGTAAGCGAACATACATGTACAAACGCAAGTCATTTGTCAAATTTATGCAATTTGTAATGTGGATATAAACGAGCTCATATGGCTAGTGGAATATATATATGAGTGGGGCTTTGTGCGCAAACCACTGGCGTAAAAAATTAAAAGTTTATTTTCGTAAATCTTAAATAACTTAAAATTTACTTGTATTCCATTTATACTATTCTTTTGTAATATTANCATAATACGGTGCTATTATAGTTTTAAGCTCTGGACTTCCAGAAAACTTCCATCTTTGTGTCTACCTAAAAGAATGACCTGAGAATTATCCTAAGGAAGTATTTTTAAATGGACTATCTCATTTTATCAATCCCATGGTATTTCCATTATATTTTTGTTAAGGAAATTAAGGATGGAATACTAGTTTTTTTTTTAATTTCTCAAATAAGAGCAAAGAGTTTTTTGCTTAGTTAATCATGTTACAACATTATTTCTACAGACTGTCTTACAGACCAAACAAAATAGATTTTAATTCATTATTATATGGGAGATGGCTAACACAAGAATTTTTTATCAATTCTTACATCGTGATAGAATATAACCGTTTTAATCATTTGAGATATAACTTGAAAAATTTCAGAACTAAATGTTATTAAGGTTTGGTAGACACAATCGTCAAGCAAGCATTCAAAATTTCTTAAAATAATAAATAATTATTATTCAGAAAAAAATCTTTCTAAACATTACAAAATGCAAATCCTCAATAAATAAAAATAATATACAAACAGAAATTGACAATTCAATAAGTCATACGTTAAACATAAATCAAGAAAGATAATCTTATGATAACGTAATATTAAATCGTACTGAATCTAAGTAAATCAAAATCTCATTAGATAATAGTTCATATCAAACAGATGGGAAAAGATAAATTACAGTTTTTTTAAATTTTTTTGTACAATAAAGACTATTTTTATTTTAAAACAAGATTGGCGATGGTTGAAGATGTCGTGGAAAAATGAAACTTTTATGTCGATTTCATTGTTGGAAATGAGTATTTCAACAATGTCAAAAATTCTAGAAATCATTTTTTAATAATGAGTAACTCAGGAACTTATAGTACGTCAAATAAAATACAAAGTTTTGTGAAAATAATCAATCTACATATTATTGTTGTTGTTCAAAATTCTATGATCGTGTTATATTTTGGTGATTTTTCAAATGATTATAAATAGAATATTCAGTTCTCCGAAAATGTGGAGTCAGGTATACTTAAGTCATTGCGTTATTAAAATAGTAGTATTGAAAAAAAAAACTTTTTCTTACATATATTGAATCTCAAAGAAAATAAATCTGAATATAAAAAATTTTTAAATAATATTTANATAATATTTAATAATAAACATTTCAATGAAATTCTCAATAGTGTTATAAATAATAATAATGATTCATTAGTAAGTCCTGCGTTTTAAGGTCAAATGAGTTATAAGTGTATGTATTATTTAGCAGTATTTTTTCTAGAACAACAAAAAAATCCACGTGTTAATATACGGGAAAAATTCGTATTAGTTCATTAAGTAAATGCAACTTAGAATCAAAAGAATTGTTACAGTATAATAAAAATCTTAGAAGTTTTCTCAAGTACTACAATAATATGTTTAGTTTTGCATCTTTAATAAGTAGAGAAATTAAACGAAAACGACAAGGTATAAAATATTTAAATTCCAGGACAAATTTGTCATGTTGCGCAAAACACATTGAATTCTGATCTTAATGAATAACCAGAAAATGGTCAATTATACACATATATTTGATATCACATATTAATCATATATTGTTTTACCATATATTCTGATGATAATATTGTTATTGATCAAAGGTTAAAATCTTAGTATAATAGTAAAAGTCTTAAAAAACATTCCGAAACTTTAACAAAAAATATGAAGGAAAATCTAATAGCAAATGAGTACTAATATTTACATCAAATCACAAATGTAGAAAGACTACCAGATTATAAAATAATTTTTTTAACAAAAACTGGCAAGCAAAAACATACATGTGTCTGAACTTTTATAAGTGAAGGGCGTAATATGTGAATATGTAGATTTGTTTTACAAACAATTCAATTCAATTTTTGTTCATCAGGAACCAGACACTGGCCCCAAGGCCTTCTTTGATTTTACTTACAGTATACTTTTCTTTGAAATCGTTGACTCGGCGTTGTGGTATGAGGTTTCACCAAGCAATATGTATGGAGTGGAGTACGCTAAGCTGGCGTTGACTTACTGTTAGAGCTTACGTCTTATGTCATACGGTAGTAGCGTATCTTATTTGTCTTTTATCTCACGTCCTTATGAGGGTCTTTGTCATACAGTGTTTAGTTTACTTGTCCTCGATATTTAATTTATTTATTAAGGTCATAATTATGTGTCAATTAATTAGAATTACAAGATCTTGAAATGTTTCATACAATTAAGTAATTAGATTGTTTTGAATAAAGGGAATTAATTCAATCAACAACTAATTTATGTCTTATCTGATGATTTAATAAACTTACAAAAGCCAGAAATAGTTTATTTTACAAAAAGCATAAATAATAAAAAATTAGATTTGCATTTATAACGTTATACAATTTATAGTTTCCTTAACTTTACTTACTTAACTTAACTTTACTTTTATGTTAATTGGTTAGCCGCTGCTTATGCGCACGCAGTCGCAAGATCTTACAAGGTTGACCGCAACGATGTTCCTAATCCTACACGAAAGCTCTTGTAGCGATGACAATAATTAGGCATCTGCTTTTAACGTCAGAACCCAAGTCGACGGTCCTTTCTTTCTTGTTCCTCCTTGATTCACTTTTTAGGTGAATTTACAGTGGTCTAATTTTTTCGAGCTTTTCTCACACAGCTTAGTCACTGAACTAAATTTCACATTTCCTTGAAATACACGCTTTTAACACGTAGCTTAATCACCGAACCATATATTATATCTACTTAAAAGACACAACAGACCTCACTCTCCAATTTTTATAGTTACTTTGGAGCACTTGATAAAAAAGAAAAGGCAAATATTGTTATGTGCGAGGAGTTTTTATACTCTTGCGTTTCTGGAGGACGCGTCAAGTGGGGGAGTCAAACGACCAATCAGAGCTTAACCCAATTACCCTCGACTGGCTGGAGCACAGTTGTGGCGCGATAATTTTACAGTAACTGATGGTGAAAACTGCTGATTTCTCTGATTATACATTCAGTACAAGTTGCTGTCAAAATTGTGCATGATAATTCTTGTGTACATCCGTAGTAAGAACTGTTGAAATCGTTGATTAATCACATTATTCGATGTAGTGATGCGAATGAAATTTGAAAGATTGTTTGACGTTGCACGCGTAGTTTAAATTTTGCAACGGTAGCTTGTTTCGAAAGAAGTAAGTTATATGTCACGTGATTGCAGAATCAGGTATACCACTTGATGGTTAGAGATAGCTGAGCTTTTGGTTTTTATAATGTGAAAACGAAACTCTGTGTTTTAAAGTAATAAATATTAAGTATATGACATGAGATGTCACACATACAATAAACCATTAACTACATAATACGGTGCTATTATAGTTTTAAGCTCTGGACTTCCAGAAAACTTCCATCTTTGTGTCTACCTAAAAGAATGACCTGAGAATTATCCTAAGGAAGTATTTTTAAATGGACTATCTCATTTTATCAATCCCATGGTATTTCCATTATATTTTTGTTAAGGAAATTAAGGATGGAATACTAGTTTTTTTTTTAATTTCTCAAATAAGAGCAAAGAGTTTTTTGCTTAGTTAATCATGTTACAACATTATTTCTACAGACTGTCTTACAGACCAAACAAAATAGATTTTAATTCATTATTATATGGGAGATGGCTAACACAAGAATTTTTTATCAATTCTTACATCGTGATAGAATATAACCGTTTTAATCATTTGAGATATAACTTGAAAAATTTCAGAACTAAATGTTATTAAGGTTTGGTAGACACAATCGTCAAGCAAGCATTCAAAATTTCTTAAAATATCGAGACCCAGGAAAAATTTGGAAGTTTTTTTATACTTTTATCTACATACAATGAAAGTCTAAGATATATGCAGAAACATTATCAAAATGCAATGTCTATCACGAAAAAATGTGGTACACCAGATTTAGTTGTATCACTTACATGTAATTCTGAATGAAAAGAATGAAAGTAAATTTTATCCAAATTTCTTAAAAACACGATACCAAATGATATTCTAAGCATAATTGTAAGACTGAGTTTTGATAATATTATGAAAAAGAATATATTTGGTAAAGTAGTAGCATACATCGATACAATCGAATTTCAGAAACGTGGCCTACCTCGTGCACACTTTTAATAACTTTGCATCCTGATAAAAAAATTGTCTCACCTAAAAAAATTCATGCAATTATTTCAACTAAACTTCTTTCTTGTAGTACCAAACTTACGAAATAACTGATTAAACGAAAGCTTTATGGACCCCATACAGAACAAAGTCCTTGTATGATTGATAATTAAGAACGAGATTCATGTATGTATGTAGAAATCACATGAATACTGGAAAAACAAGGTTCGTAAATACATTTAAGCTCAATATGTCCTTTTTTTCACGGGTGACGGTGGTAGGTTTATGTGTTCTCTGTACATTTGTCATGTATAAAAGGCTCGAGAACTTTTTAAAACAATTTATAAGGTTACTGTTGGACGAAAAACGATAAATACATACATATTTCTAATAATTTTGCAAATATGCTATAATTTTTCTAAAAACTTTCCACCTTGATTTCATCAAGAAATATTCAAAACACTAAAATTTAAGGTTATGTCTTTACATCACTCAATAGCTTTTTTTTGTGCCACGTTTAATTTTTTTCTTTTTAAAAGCCGTAAAACTTGTTATTTTTGCTCTATCTTGCTTTCTTTGAAAGACATGGCGTATTTTGTAATATTTGGATGTCATACAATATCATAAGAATCCATTTAGTCAATACTAGCTAGCTGCCTCCATTTGCCATACATGGAAAAATTCTTTGTTAGTGTGCTTTATTAAAATTATAATATTAACTAGTGTATATAGTATTAACATTAACTGCTATATTGTCCCGGCAATAGAAATATGCATATAACTACCCTTAGCTCTATTTATTTTATCAACATAAATACTTGGATTTTCCACCAATATTCTACTGGTAATGTGATTTTAGTGCCTAAGCTTTTATTAAAATAACATCCTTTTGCAAAAATTTTTTTGCATTCGGTTTTTAATCTAATTCTCTTTAATTTGGTTTTTTTTTGGGCCATCGAAATTGGAAGAGCATACTTTTTCCTTACGCTTCATGACTCATGGGTCCCTGTGCAGGCTAGATTTTTACCTCTCTCTCTTTCTCTCTCTCTCTCTCTCTGTGTATGTGTTGCTGCTACTTCTCTGTCTTCTCCCTCCCTACAGTGCACGCTTTTCCCTTACACCTAATCACCGACGTGTCCAGTGCACGCTTTTTCTTACACTTTCTGGTTGATGAGTCCCCATTTCCGACGGTCCTTACCCGATCAAAAATAGTATATGGCAGGCGTAAGGTACCGTACGGCCCATATACTGCTTGCCGAAGGATAATTTCAATGGCTTGTACGTAAAGTGTTACCATGTGAGTGTACGGGCTAGTTATGGCAACCTTGGGGTGTGGTAAAAGTATACTGTCCGTATACGGTCCAGAAAGTATGTACGTATGCAACATATATTGATGGTTTTATTTTGTTCCAACTTTTGTTTGAGAATAAATATATAGTGTGCCATAACTCATTATTTGAAAAAATAAGTAAATAAACAAATATAGATCACAAATTTGAATCTTGTCTTCAATCTAAGAAAATGTTAATTGAGAGTGCGAACAAACCTGTTATGGGGTCAACTTCTTTTTTTTAATGCATAAATGGAATTTTTTTAAATTCAATGTTTGGAGAAAACAATCGGAAATAGAGTATAGAATAAACCCAAATTTTTTAGACACTATGCTAGATTCGTATGCTCAACTGACAAAAGGTCAGATAGAGCGTCCAAAACTTGTTAAGCAAGATCTTATTATTATTATTAATAATTTGGATTGGGAAGGTGGTCGGTCTCAAAGATTGTTACAAAAAATTCAGTTAAGTGTGCAAATACCTAAGAATATAAACGAAAAAGAAGAATAATAATAACGTTTATAAATACTTTTTTACTCAAATGTACTAACTTCACTCTGTAGTTGTACTAATACAACGAATAAAGATTATTTCTTTATAATACGCTGGATTCTTAATTATTAATTAAGCCCAAATACTGCCCATGTATGGTGCCGTATATCACCCGTATACATAGCTTATGGCACCGTATATGGGCATGATACGCGCCATAGGGTAGGTTTCTGATCGGATATACACAGAAAGCACACGGGGAGTATGTATCTTATCGTAACCTGCGGTAACGTACTTCGTTCTAAAAATGTACAAAAAATTTTATAAAACTTTTTCCAAACGTCACTTCATTTCAAACGAATGGTTATCCTGAATAAAAAAGAAAAAATAATACTTTCGAACAATATGTTTATGAACTTTAGGGCAACGATAACATTTTAGTAGATGACTCGATAGTAAAGTTGTACCACATAATAAATTTTTGTTAATGAAACATAAATATCATATCAACGTCAAATTCTGTGCATCTATTCAAAGCTTAAAATATATTTTTGACTACATACATAAAAATAGTGTCAGAGCATACATCAAAATTTAAAAATTAAAAGAACGAGATGAAAAAACACTTTATAAAATTTATAGTTACTTTAATGCTAGATATGTAGGCCTAATGGAAACATCTTGAAGATTGCAAGAGTTTACAATTCGAGGTAGAAGCCATACAGTTTAAAATTAAGCTATTTACTACGAAAACAAACAAAAACTGGTATTCGAGAAAGATAATATTGAAACTGTTATAGAAAACTACAAAGCACAGATGACAGCTTGGTTCAAATTGAATAAACATGATAATTTTATAAGATCTACAAAGTATGTAAGCATTTCAGAATATAACATTTTAAATCATACATTAAAAAATTGGCAAAGAAGAAACATTTTCATAAAAAATCAGGCGTGAGTTTGGAGATCCCTGGCAGAAGTAAAATGTCTAACTTAAATGTTATTAATTTAAGTATAATAAAAACTAAGAAAATTAGAGTACACCTAACTTTAATAGATCTTCAAAAATCTCACATTAAAATAGTAAAAATTCGAATATTATTACGTATTCGAGCACGTGCGTGCATAAAATACAATGTATGCATTCATACACTATTTATGTTATCATTTGTGCATTCTTAGTACCTTCATGTTTGCTATGATGTATGTAATACATGTAGGAATTGTTTGTTATGTAATGGAAAATGAAACAAAAATTTTCGCTATACTGCATTGAAAGAATGTACTTTTGTCCTATCACGTGGAACAAAAATTCCTTTTATTTAAAATTAATATTCGTGTATTTGATATGACAGCATATGTGTACAATAAATTCTTCTTGGAATCTTTGTATCCGAAAAATAAATTTTTTTTTTAATTTTGGCTACCATCACATGAATACTGGAAAAACAAGGTTCGTAAATACATTTAAGCTCAATATGTCCTTTTTTTCATCACATATTAATCATATATTGTTTTACCATATATTCTGATGATAATATTGTTATTGATCAAAGGTTAAAATCTTAGTATAATAGTAAAAGTCTTAAAAAACATTCCGAAACTTTAACAAAAAATATGAAGGAAAATCTAATAGCAAATGAGTACTAATATTTACATCAAATCACAAATGTAGAAAGACTACCAGATTATAAAATAATTTTTTTAACAAAAACTGGCAAGCAAAAACATACATGTGTCTGAACTTTTATAAGTGAAGGGCGTAATATGTGAATATGTAGATTTGTTTTACAAACAATTCAATTCAATTTTTGTTCATCAGGAACCAGACACTGGCCCCAAGGCCTTCTTTGATTTTACTTACAGTATACTTTTCTTTGAAATCGTTGACTCGGCGTTGTGGTATGAGGTTTCACCAAGCAATATGTATGGAGTGGAGTACGCTAAGCTGGCGTTGACTTACTGTTAGAGCTTACGTCTTATGTCATACGGTAGTAGCGTATCTTATTTGTCTTTTATCTCACGTCCTTATGAGGGTCTTTGTCATACAGTGTTTAGTTTACTTGTCCTCGATATTTAATTTATTTATTAAGGTCATAATTATGTGTCAATTAATTAGAATTACAAGATCTTGAAATGTTTCATACAATTAAGTAATTAGATTGTTTTGAATAAAGGGAATTAATTCAATCAACAACTAATTTATGTCTTATCTGATGATTTAATAAACTTACAAAAGCCAGAAATAGTTTATTTTACAAAAAGCATAAATAATAAAAAATTAGATTTGCATTTATAACGTTATACAATTTATAGTTTCCTTAACTTTACTTACTTAACTTAACTTTACTTTTATGTTAATTGGTTAGCCGCTGCTTATGCGCACGCAGTCGCAAGATCTTACAAGGTTGACCGCAACGATGTTCCTAATCCTACACGAAAGCTCTTGTAGCGATGACAATAATTAGGCATCTGCTTTTAACGTCAGAACCCAAGTCGACGGTCCTTTCTTTCTTGTTCCTCCTTGATTCACTTTTTAGGTGAATTTACAGTGGTCTAATTTTTTCGAGCTTTTCTCACACAGCTTAGTCACTGAACTAAATTTCACATTTCCTTGAAATACACGCTTTTAACACGTAGCTTAATCACCGAACCATATATTATATCTACTTAAAAGACACAACAGACCTCACTCTCCAATTTTTATAGTTACTTTGGAGCACTTGATAAAAAAGAAAAGGCAAATATTGTTATGTGCGAGGAGTTTTTATACTCTTGCGTTTCTGGAGGACGCGTCAAGTGGGGGAGTCAAACGACCAATCAGAGCTTAACCCAATTACCCTCGACTGGCTGGAGCACAGTTGTGGCGCGATAATTTTACAGTAACTGATGGTGAAAACTGCTGATTTCTCTGATTATACATTCAGTACAAGTTGCTGTCAAAATTGTGCATGATAATTCTTGTGTACATCCGTAGTAAGAACTGTTGAAATCGTTGATTAATCACATTATTCGATGTAGTGATGCGAATGAAATTTGAAAGATTGTTTGACGTTGCACGCGTAGTTTAAATTTTGCAACGGTAGCTTGTTTCGAAAGAAGTAAGTTATATGTCACGTGATTGCAGAATCAGGTATACCACTTGATGGTTAGAGATAGCTGAGCTTTTGGTTTTTATAATGTGAAAACGAAACTCTGTGTTTTAAAGTAATAAATATTAAGTATATGACATGAGATGTCACACATACAATAAACCATTAACTACATAATACGGTGCTATTATAGTTTTAAGCTCTGGACTTCCAGAAAACTTCCATCTTTGTGTCTACCTAAAAGAATGACCTGAGAATTATCCTAAGGAAGTATTTTTAAATGGACTATCTCATTTTATCAATCCCATGGTATTTCCATTATATTTTTGTTAAGGAAATTAAGGATGGAATACTAGTTTTTTTTTTAATTTCTCAAATAAGAGCAAAGAGTTTTTTGCTTAGTTAATCATGTTACAACATTATTTCTACAGACTGTCTTACAGACCAAACAAAATAGATTTTAATTCATTATTATATGGGAGATGGCTAACACAAGAATTTTTTATCAATTCTTACATCGTGATAGAATATAACCGTTTTAATCATTTGAGATATAACTTGAAAAATTTCAGAACTAAATGTTATTAAGGTTTGGTAGACACAATCGTCAAGCAAGCATTCAAAATTTCTTAAAATATCGAGACCCAGGAAAAATTTGGAAGTTTTTTTNCTTGAAATTGACAAAAAAAATATAGATTTCGCACCTCAAGAAGTTTCACTTTCAAAATACTGCGATAAGTCAATTAAACATTGTATCTCGAAAAAAACATAAAAGATTTTTTTTGAACTTGTATTAAATAAAGTAACTGGTTCAACATCGTTATAAATATGAAAACATATAAACAAATAACTTATAAAAGTATCAAAGATACGGCAATTGCAATGGTTTTAATAGACAGTGATGAAAAAAGGTGACATTAGCAAAGAAGCCATTGCTGTTATGTTTCCATATCAATTGGGACAATTTCTTGCTTGGTTTTTTAATTTCAGAAAGCGTTCAAGGTGATAAAATATGAAATAAATACAAAGGATTTTTTCTGGAGGATTTGCCCGATGATAAAGATAATTTAGCGCTTTCACATCTTCAATAAATTTTAGAATGACAAGATGAATCATATTAATGATTTAATTTACCTACACAAAAAAAAATAAAAAATAAAAAAAGATATCGATGAAGAAATACATTTCATTGAAGAAATGCTTAACTCGATGTATCAAAATTCAAATAATAACCAGAAAAAGGTATTTCATATCATTTGCAAACAAACAAATAATATTAACAACAATCAATCTTCTGCATGCAACTCGATAATATGAGCAGAATTCTTTTTTGTGTCTGTATGTGTGTGTAAAAAATTAAATTTCACCCACACATGAAAACGTAGTTTTCTCCATGCCAAGCAAGTTTAATCTTCTATTAAGATGCATACTTGGTGGCCTGATTATAGAGCACGAAGTGCATTTGAAAAAAATTAAGGAATAATATAAAAAGGAAAGGAATCGCTTTGTCCTCGATCGCTAGTTGGAACTAATTAGAGTGGTGCGCTCGTGATCGAGCCACAGATGAGCACGACTCACATTTGCACTGATACGTTATACTATAACGCTGGCAAGATTGACATAGAAGGTTGCGAAATAGGCATAAATTTTTAATCGTATGCTTATAATAGTTCAAACAGTCAATATTGCTGATAATTTCATGGATAAATGAGCAAGTTAGTTTCGGGAGTTTTCAGATTGATTAAAAAAAAAATACTTTACTTACAGATAGTCTGGGAGGGTCGGAAAAAACTTATTTATATAAAACGATAATTCACTTTTTCATTTCTTACAATACAAGGATTATGTCAGTGGCATGGACTGGCATAGCATCAATTTGGCTACCAAAGGGGATGACCAGTCATACATCCTTTAGACTTCCTTTAGAACACAACAATATAAAAAGTATTTTTTGTAGAATTCGAGTCAGATAATAAAAATTAGGATAAATTGATTCAATTCTTTGGTATGAGGCTTTAATAATTCAAAAAAAAAATATTGAAAATAGTTGACAGAACGTTAAGAGATTTATACAATACTGGAAGATATTTTAAAAATACATTAATAATTTAAGAAGTCGATTTTCGTCAGATTTTTCTAGTGATAAACAACGGTAGAAAAAACAAATAACTGAACAAACTATTAAATCTTCAATTTTATGGAACTCAGTTTAAGTTTTCAAACTGAAAATCAATATCTATTTTATGGATAAAGGATTTTCGAAATTATCATCGGAAGTTAAGAAAGGGAAGATAAAAACCGTTAACATTCCTCAAAATTGAATACTAAATGATCTATATTCTCAAATATTTTCTAATATCTATAACTGTTTGATGATTAGTGTCATACTTACATTACATAACGAGTACTCTTGTTATTTTAACAAAAAAATTCTAAAAAAATTAGTTGGAGAAATTCAAACTTACTGTGGCTTAGATAACGCAACTTATAAAGGAGTTGATAAACTGGACAGTAATATTTATTTCAATTTTCTAGTGAAAATGTTAAACCATATTTCTAAAGGATTACCACCTTATCAACTGAATCTAAAAATTAGTACGATAGTGATATTACTCACAAAATTATGTATATGAGATGGACTAGGTAATGAAACACACTTACGAATCACGAAATTCTTACAGTATAATATAAAAAAAGGAAAAATAACTGGAGAAAAAGTTAAAAATAGGCTCTTCATTCTAAGAATAACCATAGTCATTGGAAACACCTTAACATTACCTTTTATTGTGTATTATAAGCCAGTTTTAATTGTTGTGGCATTTGTTATGACAATAAATAAATCCCAAGGTCAAAGATTCGATAGTATAGGTTTGTATTTAAGAAAATCCGTGTTATTTCATGACCACTTAAAAATGGCGTTATAAAGATACAAAAACAAAAATAATTTATTTATTCAAGTAGAAAGACAAAAAAATACAGAAATAGAAAATA
>NW_019384261.1:1092004-1139533 GCF_000648655.2 Copidosoma floridanum | reverse complement strand
TACAAGCAAATTAAGGGAAGGGCTATAAATCTTTTATTTTTCTAAATAAATTTATAATAATATAAGAGCGTAGTATACATGTTATAAAAAAATGTTGTAGCTGTTTTTAAAGCATTTGGGTAATTTTATTTTAATTTGTATTTCTAATTGCAGTTATAAAATTAAATTTTGATTAATTAATTTAAAAAATTAAATTACAACAATAACTATGTTATGACACGTGTGTGTCGAAGAAGTACGTAAGAGACAGATGGGTTCCTTACGTTGGTATAATATGTGTAAATATACACATAAATTATTGATACATTAAAAATGTGTGAGTTGATAATATGCATAAGACAAATTGACGTATATATATGCTAGTGGGGCTCCGCCCCTTGCGAACTCAACGCACTAACTCCCATACCCTTGTTGTGTTATAAGTCTAATTTTTTTTAATAAGCTTTGCATTATTATTTTATAAAGCCTTAAAAATGATAAAAATAATTATTAGTATGAAAAAAAATTTGTTAAAGTATATTTGACAAAATTCGGAAGACCAAAGCATTTTTTAAAAATACTTGGAAATACACGTTCTACACTGAGGAATAATTACTGGGCTGCTTTTAAGGACATTTGAAGAACAAGCTGATAATTTTAAATAAAAAAGGGTAAAGTTGACATAGAAAGAGAGGTGTGCCGTCAACTTTTTTTGGTGAGCTTTGTTATTTCTTCTAGTCGGCCCCTTTTTTAAATAAGCTGTCTATCCTGTATGTGTCAATAGATATTCCTTAGATCTTGTTTTAAACTCTTATAACTATCTCTGCCCCTTTGCGCGCTCTGCGTACCAATTCCTGTAACTGCAAACATACATTCAGGAAGTATGGAAAAAGGCACGAATTATAATAATTGTTACTCAAAATTTATATATGTAATAAATGTATATTGATCATAATTAATGATATGAATGTTTAACAATTATTTTTTATAATTCCTGACCTATGCCTAATTTTTATGTATTTGAAACGACAACGTATTAAAAGATTTCTACTATTGTCAAAAATTTAAAAATTACGATATTGTTAGAATCAAAAATTAATTTTATTTCAATAGTATCGTTGGTTGATTGTTATTATTCTTTTAATTTCTTATCACTAAAATTTTGGCCCATTGGTATTTTTTTCTTCGTTTACTTTTACTTTGTAATACTCTTTCAAAATGAACAAAATTTCTAAACAAAATGTGACAGTGAAGTAGACTCCCAAATTGCAACGAAAAAGAATTCCTTCTTTTACATCTACATTGAATTTGAAGTCCAAATTTAAAGTTAGAGACAGATATGTGTCAGAAAATTATAACTATTACTACTATTTTCCGAAAAATAACAAAATTTGCAAAAAAAATTTTTTTCATCGTTGGTCCTGTTGGATCTGAAAAAACTTTTCTATATAAAACATTAATTTATTATTTTATATCAATTGACGAAAAAATTCTCACAATGGCTTGGACAGGTATTGCTTTAATTTTGCTTCCAAAGTAAATAATTACTCACAGAACTTTCAGACTTTCTTCAGATTTAAGCACTATAAAAAGTGCATTCTTCCAGTTTGAGCCAAATTAATAAAAACTGCGTAATGTAGAAGTAACTATTTGGAATAAAGCTTCTATGATACCGAAAAAAGCGTTAGAAGTCGTTGATAGGACTTTAAAAGATTGATCTAGTAGTAATAAACCTTTTAGAAATAAAATAATAATTTAAGGTGGAGACTTTCATCAAATTCTTCCAGTGGTAAAAAACCAAAGCAAAATTACTATTGTTCAAGAAGCCATAAAATTTTTCCAATTTTTAGCCTTTGCTTAATATTTTATATTTTAAAAATAGTATACGTTTAATTGGTGAAAAATTTTCTTCGTTGCTAGTGGATATAGGAGAAGGCAAAATTAAAACTTTCAGAATTCATCAGACATGGAAAAAAAATGATAAATGTACAAAAAATTCGAATAATGATGATGATTCTATTATAAGTAAAGCTATATTAATATCTCACAATGAATACACACATTTTTTGAACAAAAAAGTTTTAAATAATATGGTAGGAACATCAGTAACGTATTCAAGTATTAATAAAGCAACTCACAAAGGAGTTAATAAATTAGTCGATAATATTTACATTTATTTCTCTACAAAATATTTAAATAGTATAAAAGAAGGTCTTGCTCCACACGAATTAAATTTAAAAATTAGCGCTTTTGATATGTAAATACAAAACTTAAACGTATCTGAAGGATTTAGCAATGGTACAAGATTACGAATTACAATGGCAAGCTTTCAAGGTAATTCTAAGTAAACTGTGTCTTGGTTACTAAAACAGATCACTTATGTTTTGTGACTTCTTGAATGGATTAATAATGATTTTAAGATTGTTTGTTTAACTCATAGTTTCTACGAAGATAAGGAAAGGGATGGGTTTTAACCTGAAATTAAACCTGGAGTGCCAGATGCAACAATTGTAGATTTTAATAAATTGTTTAAAAACAAGGATAGCTTGTTATATATGCATTCGTTGATACACATTAGATGATATGGCTGGAAGATTACTCCCGTGACCATCAGTAGATGTAGCAGCAAGCTGAAGTAAAGCAGATTCCTGGTATCTTATTTCTGGTGGGGCTTACAGTGCAGTCTTCATCAGCTTCCATTGCAACTAGTGCAACGACAAAGTGTAAATCTCAAAAGACTACCCGAGAAAAGAAGCAGAATCTCTAGTTGAGTTACAGCTGCCAACGCTTTGTCTAAAATATTAGGAATTACTATTAAACTTACAGAAAAATACTTACAAGACTTATGATTCAAATTTTAAATGTAGTTGTGGCAGAGATAGTAATAAATTTAAAAATGACAAGAATAATGATAAAGGAAATTAGAAATAGAAAAATGATTGACTGTATGACAAACGAAGAAGCAACAACAATCCAGGTCAATAAAAAAAAAATGGTAAAAAAAGTAACAATAATATTTCGTTATTTAGATATAATACATGTTGTAATTTGTTTGTTGTCAACCACAAAATTTTGCGCTCTATGAGCATGTGAAAAACTTTTGGAAATAATTGTAATAGTATTTAAATCTAGTTTTTAGCAGACTCAAGTGCTATGGGTGACTTTGCTGAATCTGATCGTTATTTTAAAAATATCGAAGATTGTAAAAGAAAATTGATGAAACGTGGATTTAAACATTACTTAGTAAATTGCTGATCAGAGAAAAAAGAGCGTGTTTTGAGTATCAATAGTTCAGTAGTGGGATATTTATCCAAATTTGACAAAATACAAACAATACATCAGCTGAACAATATGTATGGCAATATTAAGAACAAAATACTAGCAGACGCACTGTTCCAATTAACTATATACTATAGTTAATATGTACATTAAACTTTTATACGATCCTTATACTTTTATCTGCTCTAATATGAAAACGCCTCCATTGATTAACATGGGATACATAGGTACTTATTTGAAATCAAATTTTTAATAACTTAAACGCTTCATGTCTTACTATAAAATGCTTAACTTCAAAGATTTTCAAAGATATCCACCAGCCACTCATATTTAATGCCACTAAAATCCCCCATGTTTTTACCCTTTGCCACATGCTGGGGCACAACCTGTCATTCTTGATCCTGGTATGAGTAGTGCTCATTGGTTACATGAACACCAACAGTATTTTTCTATGACTAAAATGACACTTAGAAGACCAAAACTCTTATGAGAGTCGAAACGTGAAATTCTATGAAACTTGTATTAAGAATTATCTAGAAAAAAGATAAAATATCAAACTGAAACAACAAAAAGATTGCTATTTAACAAAATAAATAGTTGATTCAGTTTGACAAAGATAGTCTTAAAAATTTATTAGAAATAGAAAAAGAACAAGTTGTCAGGAGGAAGCCAGGACGACCAAAAAAAATCTTGGTCAAGAAAATTGAAGACAATCTGCTTCTGGTTATATTGTTTTGCAGGAGCCATTCATACAAGCAAATTAAGGGAAGGGCTTCAGCCTCAGGGTACTGGTGGTTGTTTTAATGCAGAAGCTTAAGAATATGCGTTTTCGTTAGACCGCTTAAAATGAAGGACTATAGTTACAGACCAGTTAGCCTTGCTTTTACACATGCCAAAGAAATAATAATTCTTTTGTCTTAATTCTACATGTAAATGATATGATGATATCTAGCAATCGTGTAAGTAAACTTAATAAAATCAAGATTGGTCTACAGTCTGAACTTCAGATGTTACATCAATGTGAGGTTATCACTTTTTTAAATATAAAAGTAAAAAGAGATTGAATGCATTAAATAATTTGTCTTGCTCTGACACCATACATCGACAAAATGCTAGAAAAACTTACATCTAATGACTTTAAACCACAAAGGATACCACAGAAGATACATCAGGTCCTTAATTGTCCAAAGGGGGATGAAGAAGAATCTAGAGATGCAGGCAAATAAAATAAAATAAAAGTAAGAAATAATATGCGATACAGAGGAGCAGTTGGCAGCATGTTGCATCTGGACAGCATAATAAGACCGAATATCTCATACTCTATGAATAGGCTGAGTAGATACCAAAGCTGTCCAACTGAGGATGGTTGGAGAGTGATCAAGCGGGTGTTCTGTTATTTACAATACCTCTGGACCCTAAGATTGGCTTACAAAGGCCATAAAGGTTTGGTAAAAGCTTTTTCAGACGCTAGCTTTGTGTATTCTAAGGGCTGAATTATGACAGTTGGACATCTCATAAGGTTGTATAGAGAAAGACGAAAAAATAGAATAAGCTTCCGATGTCAAACTATAAAGCAAAACATATACTGACGTGTAATTCAAGTCAGAAATAAATAGGACCAGGACGATTATTAAGGCTTGTAATATCTTGGACTTTTTTTCCTGCAGATCTGTGGTGTAACGATAAGGCTGCGAGAGCAAGTTCTACGATGGATGGTGTTAGAAGATTGTGACACGTGACTAAAATCAAAGTTCATTAATTTAAATAATGTGTTACCACAAAAGTAAATAGCTGTGAAATGTATTTTGCTAAGAGAGCAATTGGCAGAAATTTTTACTTAACGTTTACTGTTTGAATTAAATGAGAAACCAACAAGAAAAATCTCAAGTATAAATGAATAGTTAATAGCATAATAATAGAGACTGTATGTAAGATAGGAAAGATTGGATTAAAGAAAGTAAAGGTACTAAGTTAAAAATAGATAGATAGTGACCGTAAGCATGTAAATGAATCCTGCTTTCTATGTATTTTAGAGCATTGCCATAGTCAAATGAATGATTTTGAAGCTGGACTAGTCTTCATCTGCAGATGTCGGTTTATGTAAGTTAATCTTACGGGACTTCATTTGCACTTACTTACAAACTTAACTCAGATATAAATGTGAACAAGAGTGAAATATGTATTTGTAGCTCGTAGCTTAATCTAAGTGTATGCGTAGTAGCAAACAGTTAAGACGTAGTTATGCTGCACTGCAGTATCAAAAATAGATAGTCTGGCTATTCTTACGTGGTCAGTTATTTAATATGCATTCTCGCATTCACATGCTCAAACTTAAAAATCTTATTTTTACTTTTTAATTTTTTTTTTTTTTTTTTTTAACAACAGTTAAAGATTATTATGACTGGAAATAGTGTAAGTAATTGAGTTTTCTATTGAAAAACAGAGTGTCTCTCCTAAGCTTGAAATTATTAAAACGATACAGCAATATCTGTATGACTAAAAAAACTAACAAAAGAATTCAAACAGTAATTTAAATATAGATTCTGATTATAATATTCTAGATTTCTGGTACTAAAAAAAACTATTTTCTTTGCCTTTTAGTACGTTAAGAAAAAACTACGTTTCCATTCAGTTTTTTTTCAATTTAAAAAGAAAAACAGTTTAGAAAAAACTTTTTCATAGTTTTCATGCGTTTTTAAAATTTTTCACCGAGTAAATGTCCTACCTTAGCAACGCCAAGTCTTGTCTATCTTTGTTAAGTGGCTTTCGTTGCATACATACATAAACGACTTCTATTTGCCACAAATGTTTTATTATTTTCATTACTTTACATTCATAGGGTAATTTAACTGTTAGAAAGTCGTCCATCCGCCCCCTCTTCTGAGGCATTGATGTTCTTTACAATTATCTAAAAATCTCCATGACTTGGAAAAAGGCCTTATACTAGTGGCCTACTAATACGATATTCTAGTTAAAAGGTCCTTAAAAAACAACACCAAGTTACCTAGTATGAAATAATAGAACGGAGTATGAAACCCAAGCTTTTCACGTGGGAAGCCAACACTGTGCCATTAAGTCACTAAGAGCTCCCAACGCTGTGTGCTATCTGCTGAAGCTTAAAAAGTTATAAATAACCAACATCAGATGCTATTGGCAGCACTGCTTTACTTTAAGAAGATTTCTATGAACAATTTGCTTTAAACGTTAGACTTGTAATCAACTTAACGATAAGACTATTTCTCGAGAAAAGGACCTGCAAAATCTTGTTTTCAGCGTTTTGAGATACACATGCCTTATTTTCGTTGTTATAACGCATTTTTGGCTTCTATTTACTAAGAAAGCTGTGACATAAGTCTTAAAAGATAGAATTAAACCCAAATTAATTAGACATACTGGCAAAAATACTTATTTCTCTATATTTTAAAATTTTTGCATATATGTGTGTTGATACATGTTTATATGTAAATTTACAGGGTGATTTATGAACATTAATTTTATGTTAACAAAAAAAGTTCTCTACGAAACATTTATAAAAATGGTAGGGTTACAAAAACAAAAAAGGTTTTCTGTTAATATTTGCATAATCTCACTAGCTTTTAAATACACATGTTAAAAATTTATAAAGTATATATAATCGTGTGTCATTTACACATTTTTTTCACACAATGGCATAAGCAAGAAAAAATTTTTAAACATCCTATCTTAAAAAAACCATGGATCACGTGATGAAGCCTGCTTATTCGTCGAGTGATCGGCTAATACTGAACAAGCGCGGGTGGATTTGAAAATGAGAATTTGAAAAATGAGTGAAAAGTCATTTTTATTTGTAAGTTGATAAATATTACAATATTATGCGTTTTGACAAAGATAAAATTATTATATTTTTCTAAAAAAATACAGAAAATAAATGTTTAATTAAATTTCGGGGGTTGGCACGTGGAGTGCGCAAGGGGTGGAGCCCCCTAGTACAAATACAAAACTAGTTGTTGTTTTTAACATTAAAAATATTAACAATCAATTAAACATTTGAATTGTAGTTTAAGTTATTTGTAAGTAAAAAAAAACGGCTGCACTTAACATTTTTTTTTACATTGTAATAGTTAAACTGTGCATAAAATGTTATTTTATATATGTTTTGATACTTTGTTATGTTTAAATGTATAAGATTACAAAGTATACCTGTTTATAGAGAAAAACGGAACAATAACGATCACCCTATTAATGTGGCAGAAATTTATAAGTTCTCTTACAAAGCCCTACCAAACCTCAAAGATACAAATTCCTCTATCTCTTTATTGCATTAGCTATAGTATATAGAACTTCAAATAAACATGTAGGGTAAGTTAAAACATACATTTCTTGCATTCTACATTGAATTCAAACATTTTGCCAATCTCTTGATTAACCATTTATCCCAGACGCATAAAAAAATTACTCTTTAAATAATTTTTTTTTTTAACAAATTAGTTTAGAGTTACGTTTTTTACGCAACTAGTTCATAGAAATTATTTCTTATAAAAGTCTTACAATACCTAGGTAAGGTAATCTTACTAAAATCTAATTTTGTTTGAAAATAATAAATAATTGAAGTAGATTCATTATCAATATGAATAGTTATTCCAATTTAATAACAAATAATTACTATTTTTATGATTAGCATGCATACATAATTTAAGTTTTTGATCTAAATTGTGTCATTTCAACAGGAATACATTTTATCATATGTTTCTATCAAATAGTGAATGATGTAGTATAAGATTAACTCAAATTCTATTGTGGCATTACTTAATTCCTTGAAAAATACTCTTAATTAATTTCCAGTTTGCAGAATTACTTAAGTATGGAAATAATGCATTTTTTTAAGAGAAAACCAATGTATAATTTTTTATAATAATAGAACTATAAGCAACCAATCATTACAAGAAATTAATTTTCAAACCTGTAATTCCACATTATTTAAAGTTTTACTTCAAAATTGTTGAAACTCTTGGCAAATGCTATCGGAAATAAGTTTTTATATATATAACATAGTAGTGGTAGAGAATTTTCAGTATTTTATAGAAGCTTAGGAGAAAAAACTCAACAGTTAAAATTTTTTTTTATTATTTATTATCCTTTTTGCAGTAAACACCAATTATAAGAAAATTTTGTGTCGTGTTCTATAAAACAATCTATTTGAGAAACTTAAGATAGTATCCCCTTCATTGACTGGATTTACTGTAGAAAACTATAGCACTGGCATCATTTCAAATGCGTAGTATATATGTATATTTTAGGATTGTTTTTTGCTTGTTTTTTCATTTATTAGTAATTTTACATTCACTAAACATTTATTTATAGAACACTAATTTAATCCTTGTATATATATTTTTCTTCTTATAAAACAATATGGTCTTAATGTTAACGTTATTTATTAAGACATTAACAGAAGAAGGGGCAAAAAATGCGTCCACCTACGCTATGACATCTAATGATGCCATGTTAAATTAAAAGATCCATTCTCATTATTGACTCGCTTCTACAGCTGTGAGAAGTTTTAAAGTTGTTACTGGAGCTTTGTCATGCAATTATTTACCTACATCTCAAATATTATAAGAATCTTGACGTTATTGTGCATAAGGAAAATATTCCTTTAACTTTTTTAAGAATGTTACTTTGGTTTCTATCATGATTTTGGTTCATGAGATGGTAACTCTTGACAAATACTGTTCAACGTTTTTGGGGTAAAAACATCATTGGTTTATGAAACTTTAAAGTTACAATTAAGTTGACTAAATAATAAAAAAATTAATAAACATTTCAAAATTCGTTGAACGTAGATTTTTCAATGAAACTTATTTTAAAAGTACCAACGTAAAAGTCATTGTTGTAACTCTATCATAAGACAAGTTGTTAGACAAAGCCAGGAGACTGAAGAGCCCCCAGGGTATTAGTATCTTCTTAACATATCTGAATGTCTGGGGCACTCTGCATAACTTCCGACAAACCACGAAAAATTAGCTTATTAGTGCTGGAATGAAAAACTAAAGTGACGATTTTTTTCAGTTTTTTTTTACCAATTACATCGTATTAAAAAAATCAGGTTGTTTCAAGTCGTATACTACCACACAAATCGTCTTATATATTTGAGCTTCTTATTTAGGTTAATGTACCTTCAGTTTCATATTTACTTTATAAGATAGTTAGCCTTTATGTATATTATTCAGCATGTTTTACACGAAAAAGTATATGAATATTATTATCTAAAACACCAACACCCTCATAAGTTACTAGATTTATGCAGTAATATAATATGGACGTTTTTCTTCATCTGTTCAAAGTCTTATTCGATTTAAAAAAATGTATCTATTAATTGAAGTAACAACAATATTTTTTAGTAAAAAGTCATTGTTATGACTAAATGTAATTAAACAATGGCTAAAAGCTATTAGGCCCTGCAACTTCTCAAGCCTGGCCATTATTGTAATAGTGGTATCCTTTTTTTAAGATGAAGCTTAGGTATTTTTGGTTTCTCAAATCTTTTCTACAGTCACTTTACTATTCCCCATAGTATAACAATCACAGTACAATGCATGTTATTCATAAGAAAACTATTTTTGTTATATTTGACTGACTGTCAAAAATACTTCTAATGTAGATATCATAACAAATAAACTATTTTTTTAGGTATTAAAACATAAAATAAATGTGTTTATGTGTATTAGCGAAAGTCATTTAGCTCAAGCTACGTAAATCATGGTATATGTGACGAATAATATTGTTATATTAAGCATCTACGTAATTTATTATTATAATAAATTTTAGTCAATAAAGTTGTATCCTTTAATTATCCAATAAGAGAATTATATGAAGATCTTATTAAAATAGTATTTTTAAAAATGCCTTAGAAATAGTTAAACGACCATTGCTTTAATAATGTAATATAAATATACATTTTGATTTTTTGCAATTTAACCCAGTAATAATAAGATAAATTTTGATAGCGGAAGGGCCAAGGGGGGCTGTGGGGGGCTGAGCAGGGTGGAGAAGTGTGTGTAAAATGACGTTTTAGAATCGACATATAACATATAAAGATTGTAACGGTGCCCGACCACATTAGGTTACATTAATAGGCTAGGGCAGATAGGGAAGCAGGGAAAGGGGGGCAAAGAGTTAAAGGGCCTAGGTAGGAAAGCGGTAAGGGAAAGTAAGGGAACGGGAGAAAAGGCCGAGAGAGCGCTAGATTAGCTTGGGCCAGCGAGCGCCCGTGAGGTGATTTCTGCTGTCTCCCTTAGTTCGTTTTTTGTGGAGCTTGAGTTCTATACGCGACGAGCATAGTGCGATTGCCACTGATACCGCGGATATTGGCGATCCTTGGCAGGGAAATAGTGCAACTTTGTAGTGCAGTGTTCAGTGCCATGATCCAGCTCCTGGTCCAGCTGACAAGGTCGCACCAAGGCCAGTCCCGACGACCTTGACCTTTGCACGCAGCCAGTAGGGACGCCTACTGGCCTCTGTGCACTCACATCGACAGCATCTAGAGACTCAACCTATTCAAGGTACCGACAAGGAGTGACCCCCGAGGTGTTGTAAGTACCTGCCAATAGAAAATTTATTGTAAAGGGCAGCGGCCCTCGATTAGCCCGCGTAGGTCTGCCCGGCTTGCGTTTTTGTGCTGCAAGCACGTCGAGCAATCGCGCTCGACGTGCGAGAGCACACATCTTCACCCGCGAGTACTATTTGTATTTCTGTATATGTAGTTAAATATATTTTTTTCTTTAATATTTCTCGCAAGTGGTTACTTCGAGGTACCTGATCCCCTTTGTGCCGTGTTAAATTCGTCGCGAGAGGCGACGGCGTTCAAGGTCACCGCGATATTTGGCCCCTGCGGTGTCTCAGAGAGCGAGACCTGCGTATAAAGTTTATTGGAGGTGTTGCCAAGGGTACCTGGGAAACACAGGCCCGGTTGAGGTTGCAAATTACGTCTCGCTATTCTGCATCGGCAGCACCCCGTAACAAGATATATTACTACATTGTAAAGCTGTTTAGGCGGGGTTTACCCCATTTTTCCTCATAGCCCTTGCAGATGTTTTCATATTACCAGGATAACAGTAGTTGTTTGTACACCCTAAATAAGGAAAAACAAACCTTATAGGTTTTAAGAATATTGAAAAACTGTTTTTTTTAACAAAGATATACAGCTTATTTATTGTGTTAATTGTTTTTTAAATATCCTTTCACGCTTTTTTCAGTAATGAGGTTTTTAGTGTGTCCTGAATGATATATCATACGAAGATGTTGTGATTAAGTCTTAATTTCGTTGGACGTTTTCTGTACTAAACATAAGCATGTTATATGCATACATCTTTGTTCCGATAAAAATTGTCTTTTAACGTAGTAGTATTTATTTCGTAACGTTTTCAACTTCTAATACAGACACTATTAATATTAATACATTCTTTTTTATTTTCGTCATGTCAATAGAAGTCTATGCTGTCAAATAAGGGTTTTTATTCAGTTAAAACTAACACTATCAAAATCTTATAATTGTGATTAGTTGTCATGGGACATTCGAAAACAAAAAAAGCTTGCAGTATGTACGGTATCAGCTGTAAGAGTGATGAAATTCCTATGTTGAAGGTTATATTTGGTATAAAGAAGTTATTTCTCTGATTTTATGAGGTCATTTTTTCTGTTTCATATTAAAAAACATAGTTTTGTTATTTTCAATCGTGTACCATTGCAAAAACTGTCAAATATACTTTAGTTTTGCAATAGCATGACAATTGATCTAACTTCTAAATAAAGTTATTACGGTAGGGCACCTCTGCAGATACTATCTAAAATTTCCCGTAGAAAAATTAGTACAAATATTACTGTCAGACACGATGACAATATTAATTTTTTTTCCAACCCTTATTAAATGAGGCTAACACGTTTTTCTGGCTCAATACTTGCTGAAAAGGTTCTTTAGCCAAGATTTCTTGTTTCTATCATCTTCATTTTCCGTAGTGGAAATTTTTTGATATATTACACTAGTTATAAAATCAGTTTTACTCGGTTAATGATTAACGAATTAATTTTTGAAACATCTATTGGTGCGCTTGGGGGACCAACAACCAACGTGATGAATGCAATCGCACGATCTCCGGTTTAACTCGGTTTGGCTGGGCTCAGCTTGGTTCTCTGTAATTATTGTATGAACAGGGCTATTTTTTAAAGCTGTATTGATTCATAACTTACAAAAAATATATAATTAAGAATAATTTTCTTCTCTTATCTCACAACTTTATTACCACAGCAACAAAGTCCTGGAGCCTGATCTCTACTTTTTTTATCGCCACAAAAATACAAATACATATTCTAGGAATCAAAAAATCTAGAAGATTTAAGAGATTACTATAAAGGTTATAGTGAAAAGCTGATCTCTAACTTACCAAATCCTTTATTTATCGATTTTGATGCTGCTTTTTCCGCGATAAATGTTCAGCGTCATTTTCTTGACGCCTAAAACTGTATTCATTAGATGCATTTGAAGTTTTTCTTCTAATGTAACTTCTTGCAACTTTTGGTATGTTTAAGACTTTTGTGAGTCCTAAAGGCTATTTTTTTTAACCTGATTAGGTTGTAATATATGTTTGTTGGCGAGCAAGTTTGACGTCTGATGGCCCTAAAAAGGACCAGTGAGCTTCAGAAGTTAACTCTTTCTTGACTGAAGTTTCGAGCAAACGTAATTGCCTTTATACCTCAGGGTGTTCTTCTCTGGCCTGTTATGAGGAAGTTTGCCTTGCAAGCTCAAAGTAGATAGCACCAGGATAAACAAGCTCTGTAATCGTGACCCTCCAAAAAATTCAAAATGTATTATTTTTAAAACAAACTTTTTTTCAAGAGCGACTGTCAAAAAATATATTATGTCACAATAAATAAGAAAATTAATTAAACAAATAACATAAATAACTTACAGCTGATATTTTATGTAGAATAATAACTTAGATGTAACATTCATAAAGCTCATCCTTGCATCGATAGAGAAGATTTCTCCGTTGATAAAGAAGGTATCTCCGTTGACATGAACAGATGCGCTTTCTGTATGTTTCATACAGGTAATCATTCTATGTAAAATATAAGTGGTAGATATTTTATATTGTTTAAATAATTAGTTATTTCTATTTAATGCGATGTATCATATTTTTTGACACTCGTTCTTGAAAAAAAAGTATGTTTTAAAAATAACACATTTTGAGTTTTTCCAAGAGTTGCCATGACATAGCTGGTTAACCCTGGTACCATTTACTTTGAGCTTGCAAGGAAAACTTCCTAATTGTAGCACTATACTGATCGGAAGAAAAATTATAATGTATGAAGCTGTGGAGCTAGTAAAAGAGTTCTTTCTCAACATCTCCTGGTACAACGTTGAAGACATTGGTGTCTAAAGCACCTTCTTTTTTTGCAGAATTAGTTGTTTTGGTGATCTTAGGTGGAGAGATTGGTTCGTGATGCTTGCCCGGTAGAAACTGTCCCGTTGGCTCAAGTTTGTTTTTCCTTCATATTTGTTAGGTTCTCCCACCGCAGACCTTGGAGAGAATCGGTTATTCCTGGTTAAATGCTTAGAGTCGAGAGGGTAAAATAGGGTTGTCAGTCACTGGGGTTCCCAGCCTTACGACGAACAACTCTACTTGTAACGTCTGCCAGTGAATGACTGACTTGGTTCAATAGTGGCCGGCTTTAAACAGTCTTTTAGTCGATGAATCACTGCTGAAAATGGTTGTAAGAATGTATTTGTTGGGAAAGCAGTTTAACCTTAGGTGGCTCTTAAAAGAACCGATGTGATTGATGGTTAAGAAGGGAGCGTAAATACTTACAATGACATGAAAAGAGCTAGTGGTGAGATTTCCAGTTGATCCTTATTATTTTTCTTGATGATGGGAAGCCAGCTGCAGGTAGCTTGACTTTTATCCTTGGAGTCTCTGTGTACCAAGACCGTACTGCAGGGAAGTACGCCACTGACCAGAAAATATCTCGTCTTTAGGTCATTCCTCAAATAATTAACCGCTCATCGTTAGTCGGGATAGTGAACTTGGAGGATACCTTCTCTGTAGGTATGCCGTTAAGACGACCACTAAGAAGGAGGCCATTGTGGCTGCCCGTTCTATTTAGGGCTGTCTTCCTTGGTTTACATTTGCAGTTGAATATTTTCTGACAGCTTCAGGCCAAATGGTTGAGCAGCCACAAAACTCTTAAGTGCTGGAGCAAGTTGTGCTCTAGCTAGACACGTCTCCTGGTATTCCCTCAGAGACGATGACTTTTCGAACGCCTATTTTTCCGTGTCACTCAGTTTTCTTGGCAATCCAGAGTAAAAACCGATTTATTTCGCTTACCCATGAAAGAAAAGTGTCATCGGTAGCCGGAATGTCAGCTGTACGACTGTTTACCCTGTTATAAGTGTACTGCTGATGAATGATTACGATGATCGACAATTCGATGGGACATCTTATAACGACTTTTTACTATCTTCGATTGTGGGTGGCTTCAATTTCACCTAAACGCCACCTTGTAGATTGAACTGAACTAAAGTTAAAAGCTAGCATACTTTAGAAAAACTTTAAGCTTATTTTTCGCTATTGTTATTGACTTTTTTGAGAAAAAACTGTGTAAAAACCATCCCGGAATTATCAGAAATCACTATGGAAAATTTCAACAAAATCTATTCAGTATTTCTTACTATTAGCGATTACAACAGTTTTAATGACTTTGATCTAATAATTGTTCTTATTACTAATGGATACCAACCGAGAAACTTCTGAATGAGAAAGTTGATCGATAATTGGGCATTTTTTATATATTATATATAATTTAGGCCATAAATTTTAAAACAAATAGTTATTCTTATTTTTGAGTGTTTTATTAGTATTAAAAAGGTGTAAAATTGTGTTTTACTGTTCATTTTGCTTATACCTTTTCACAATTTGATATACAGACAAAATAAAAATACCCACCTTTAGGGCTAAAAATTGTTTATCAATTAGCACTTTTTATTTTGTTTTGACAAGCGTAAAATAATGAGAAAAAAATGAAACAGGCATTTTGGCAGTCCTCCAGTAAGAGTAAGTGAGATAGAGAGGCCATTGACCGCCTGCTGTTGCACTTGCTCCCTCTCTCTCTCTTTCTCTCTGTTTTAAACTTATACAGGTAGGCCTTTCACGTTGGTTTTTTAGTATTTTACGCTTGTAGAAATTGATGAATTAATATTGGAATTAGTATCATTTTGTCATTATTAAAAAAAAATTTCTTCTTTGTGAACAGGATTATTTTAGAATATCAATATTTAACCATAAAGCAAAGTTTTTCCAGAGTCTTTCAGTTGTGTTTATCCAAACTCGACCTTAACCCGTCTTTAATAAAGAGCCAAGTATCCATAGTAGAAATTAAAAGTAGGCGAAAACTGAGCCCCAGCTTGGCTGCCACATCACCCACCTTGGCTGCAGCTTGGCACCTGACCTGGCCTTCAGCGGGTTTGTAATACGGCGCTGACTTGGGCTCAGCTTGGTCTTACTTGGCATGACTTTCGCCCTGTAATCGCGAACTTTCGTCTGCAAATCAGTATTATACAGAGACGTCGATATATATAAGTATAAAAATAGTATGACGTGCGTGTGCGTAGACACACATAGATATATATGTATACAAAATGACATGCTTATACGTATCCAATAATAGTGCAGAGACAAAAGTGAGGGATTACTGGGCGAAAGTCATGCCAAGTCCGGCCTAAGTCAGCCAAGCTTCGCCTAAGTTAGCGTGGTATTACAAACCCACCCACGGCCAGGCTTGGTTGCTTGATTTGGACCATGCGTTTAAACTAGTCTGCCCACTTTCAATTTCTACTTGAGAACAAAATTTGCGCACGTGCGCAACTATGCACAGTAAACAGGTATTTTCAAAGAGACAGAGAGACAGAGAAAGTAATACAAACAAATGTTTGTTAAACTAATGTATCAACCTACGTGTAGGTAGGTAGTAGTATACACACTTTTATATAATAAATATATATTATACTCTTCACTGTGTATTATTGTTCTTCCTTTTTCTTGCTGTGTATATGTTAATGAAACGAAAAATATATACATAATTTGCTTTTTCCTAATCTGTAATATTTAGTGATAAAAATACATGTTTACAAAAAAACTGTCTTTTTAAAATAAAAATATAAAATGAAGATTATTTAAAGTTAAAGACAGTAAATATTTTTTCCTACCTCGTACGTTTTTAAGAGGCTAGTATGCGCTTTGTAGAAAAAATAGGATTCACCACATTACCACCATTGCTCCGTGGCTGTTTTACGTCCCTTAGGCCCTCCAAATCGCAAATTAAAACTAGGCTGCCTAGCTGGTAAGGTAGAGCCTGGCTAGGCAGCCTTGATAGGGCCTAGGTAGGCGTGTAACGGGGCGTGAGGTTTACGTGTATACATACAAATATATATATATATGTACTCTATGTATTTGTGTAAGCATATATATATATACAAATAAATATGTGTATAGTCATCTTCCTTACTTCTTCAGTTTTACATTGCTGAGTTGCTTACACAAATACACAGAGTACGTACATGCATGTCTATATGTATATACGTGAATGCGTTTTGCTATATTGCATTTTCTTATTTTAGTATTTGTACTCTCAATAGCTATTTATCAATACATGCAACATAACCTACTTGTATTTTGTTTAGCTGAAAATAGTTTATATAGTTAGTTAAAAGATTGTTGAAAACTTAGCGGAAAAGTAAAGTGACAGCTCTTTATTACTAACCAGAAAAGCAAAAAAACAAACTCATACTAAATAATTCAAATATTTATTGTTTATGATAGTTTCATAAACCATGTGTACTAACTATCTATTTGTTGTAAAAAAATCAATGTATATTTTTATCAGCTGTTGAGATGATTAATTTTTTATGATAAATTTTTACTAATATATGGTGAACACTTATAGTTGTTTGTGTTTAGAAACAAGCTCAATTGAAAACTAATGAGTCAGAAGCTTATTTAATGACCAGGATCTAACTCGGCAGTCTAAAAAAATTCCAAGGTACCTAACTCAGCTACAAAATGACGTCGTGAATTTTCCGGAACCCCACTCGGCTACTTCCAGGATAACTAGGCTGCCTAGGTAGGGCCTATCTATTGCGTACTTACGCTTTCCGATCCCGTTTCGCAGGTCCCTCAGGAGGCAAAATGGCCCTGGAGACGATGGCACTTATCTGACGAAGACTACTTTTTTCATCACAGACAATTAAATTTTACCGACTTCAATAACATATTCTTTATTGTTTTACGTCTGTCAGGGGTCCCGAGACCCATACCTGTTTTTTTTAACGTTTTGTTTTGTTTGGGACATTGTAGGACGACTAAAGGTATTTGAACAAAAAAGTAATGTTTGCCTAGTAAAGGCAAGGTATCTTTACCGTTTTATGAATTTGGAAAATCAGTGTATGTATATATATGGCAATGCATACTAATAATGCGTTACATCAATTCAAATTATTAAGAATCATATCGTAAATTTAGATAGAGTCTTACGTTTTTTATATTGCATTTGTGAAACATACTACCACTCACATTTTCCTGATGTTTACAGTTAGTTTAAAAGCTGAAATAATGAATTGAGACTCTTTTAATCGATTAAATATCTTGACTATCTAGACATATTGTAATATAATAGATAAAGGAAAATACTTCTATAATTTTTAAGCTTAAAAGCTCTTAGGAATAAACTATTTTTTTGCAGATAATTTAATGGACAAATTTTATGAGAATCTGACACTGTCATGTAGGGTATAAGCCATTGGAGCTTCGATACTACTTTTTTATCATACTGCGCCGAAAGAAGAAACTTTCGTCTCGCTTCGTTGAACGAAATTCCTTCTCTCAGCGCAGGATTGATTAAAAATCGTATACAACCTACGGGAGGAAACAAAGAATCCCTCAGATCGCATGCTTATCAATCAATTGCCTGCGATCTGAGACATTCTTTATTTTTTCTCCCTAGGTGAGTAATACACTATTATATGATCTTTCTAAGTTGCTACTGTTGTGGGATCAGCTGCATTAGCATTAAGAAGATTTAGCAATGTAGCATATCAATCGTTTTTTGATCTTGTAAGTATAAGCTTATGTCTTACACTAACAACTATGTTACGATGGTTCTGAGTAAAATCATCAATTATTTTCAGTGAAAGCATGATACTCAAGTAGCCGTCATTTTCAGTACACGCAGAGGAAACAAATGGCATTATTGTATGAGAACGTCAATGCAATGAGCCTGTGCGGCACGCCATGTATTTTTACTGTAACTGCTACGAGCTAATCGCAGGCTGCTATGTAGCTGTGGCGTCACCAGTGTCTATGCCGTAATGTCATCATGAGACATAAGCCTAGCGCCAGACATTTACGGTCTTAAAGTAGAGAGTTGACACCATTAACGCATCGACTATAGCTATGGGCAAAACGTGAAGCAGCAATGGAATTTTGTCCGTTACCGTCTTGCGTTTGCTTCTCCCACTTTTTGTTTTTACACTATATGCTCTCTCTGCAGCATATATGCACTCGTTACCTTTGCAGCTTATATATACATATATATATATATATATATATATATATATATACTGCAGCTGATAGGCTTGCAATATATGAAATATATATCACACCTTGATTAAAAATGACTTTATATTTTTAACCTTATAATCATTTATAGGTAACACAATTATTTGATTGCCAACGTCAAATTTACTACAATTTTCATCAACATTTAAAATGAAATAAAATGACGAAATTCTTACTAAGCCAAGAACGTAGCTGTGTTTTTTCAATGATTCAATCGGTAAAAAAACTGCACTTCTGAACAAGAATTACCACAGAGACTAAACGTTAATGTTTATTTCGTGACTGTTAAAGTATTACTGAGTAGTTTATGGAAGGTAAACTTTTGATACCACTTTTAACTATATTTTACCTTACTAAATTTATAATACAAGTCAGTTAGTTGGCAGCAGATGACTTAAAATGTTGAAGTAGGGTAAATAGCTATATGCAATTTTCACAAATGCTAATAAACGTATTTAAATTGAATAAAAGTAGGGTGAACAGCTCAGTATTTGATTGGTTTTTTAAAAAACCATTTCGAAATGCTCATTATTTATTCATTTAAGTATATATCGGATTATTTTTAGGTTTACCCTTATGTTATACTTACAGCTATTAATGATAACTTATTTAGAAAATCTTTACTATAAGTGACTTTACTAAAATATACTGATTGTTGAAAAATGCTTATAAACCCAGAAGTTAAACTGCCAGATTTATTGAATTACCACTATACATCTAGGATTTAGCCGCTTTATAAATTTTATCTAGAAAAATAGGTTCTGAATCGAATAATCACGTATACGTTATATTTATGGGCATAACAATTTAATTAAATTATCATTTTAAGATAAGGCAACCAATCAAACGTAGTTATATAGCCTTTGCAACATGAATTTATATTATTTACCAACCATTTCTTTGATTTGGTTTTGTTGTCAAGAGACATAAGACGGACTATTTTTTAAATTGGTAAGCTTTCCCGTTTTTGAGAACTAATTAACTCTAGTCTCATTTTAACTATACACTAACCAAAATTCATATAATCTCAACTTTTTTTTTCTATGTTTTTTACCAGGTTACCGTGACGGACTATTGGCCTAGTCACCAGAGCCATCCACTCACAACCTATGCATAGAAGTGTATTGCTGCACCTATTTACTAACTCTTTAACTGATACAATACCTATCATACCATGGGTTCAGTGAACGTATCTCCAGTAAAACATCTTGCCAGTTAAGCTGACAATTTTCGCACAAATAGTGCAACAGATTCACTTGCCACTGTGTAGCCTTTTGCCAAAAAATACCCCGTATTTTAGGACATTCACTCCTCGTCAGTTAAGTCAGCACTCTCTGCCGAAGCATTGGATCCAGGCTAATTAGTATCCTCCAAGGAGCGCCACATTTCAGAAACCACTCCTCGCCAGTAAGGCTGGTGATTCCTGTCTGGTGCCTAGAATTGGATCCACTGATTTCTACGTATAAGCCCTAATACTTTTTTTTATCATCCCAAGCCTGAAGACCTGGGGGGCAAGGAAAACACCCTGAAAGTACTCTGAGGAAAAATTCCATGGAAAAACCCGTCCCAAAATTTCTGAGGTTACACAGGAACTTTCTTCAGTAAAAACAGTTTTAAAAAAAATCTGCATTCACCGAGAATCGAAATCATGACCCCTAGAACAGCGTTTTATCGGTACCAAACAAGATTACCACTGAGCCAACGCCTACGCCGCTCCTTCATATAATCGTCAGGACAATTTTGGCTCATTCTTGGTTCTCTCCCAAATATTACAATTATACTGACATCAAAACCTTATATGACAATAATTCTCCTTTAAATCACTCGCTCCCCTTCTAAGCTTGTAATTAAAAATAATGAGAAAGTCCAAAATGGATATCAGCAGAGCTACTTTTATTTTTATTTAAAACTTAAACAAAAAATCATTTTTTTTTGCCGCTTAAATCATATGGGTCTCTAGAACTCTTGGGCTAAGAGGTTTGAAAATGAATATCCACTATAATATTAAATTAGAACAAAATAAAATAATTCTTTTGAAAAACTAAGAAATTTTGTTTTTTGAATATTCTTCCAAGGAAAAAAGTGAAGAAATTGTATGTGGCCTGCTTTAAAATAAAATTATTTGTAAAGTTTCTAAACTATGAGAAATCGTTGAGTCTGTGACCCATAGGAATTTTTAATTTCATGTTTTCTGTTGAGAAAAAATTAGTCACTCTCCTTCAGAATTTTTTTAAGAATATAAGAGAAATAGGTTTGTCCGAATAAAGAGTCGACTTCATTTATTTATTTAATAGATGAACCTAAAAGCCTTAGATCGACGTTAAAAAACATAATTACGTGAATTTGAACATAACCGTAAAAAAAAAAGAATTTTATGCTGCACAATAAATAGCCATTTGTATGATTGGAAAATTATCGTCAGTTTTTTGAAAATTAATTATTTAACATGAAATTCTTAAATCTTGTAACAAACGTCATGGTCAGTTTATCGATATTTCACTGTGGTAAGTGTTCAATTCAATGTTCATAATGATAACAAATTAGTAAAATTGATTTTTGTAAGCTCCAACGTTTTGCTACCAAAAGTTTTATTTTGCAACTTAAACAACTGCAAATGTCTGAGTCAATTTGACATACTTTAATTCTGAACAATCAGAAACTAAAAAAATAGTAAGAAAGTCACATTGTAACAGTAAGAATGACTCAGCGGTCCTATTTGTAACCTCCGCTTGTGACTAGGTGACCAACTAGTTGCAGTGCGCATGGATCTCAACACGGGCTACAGCTGGCATTTGAATTTCAATAAGTTTTTGTACATAATCATATAGTTACAAATAAAGTGTTAAATAGTGAATGGGATTGTCAGGAGAAGTATATATTTCTTTAAATTTTTTCGTACATTAAATCTTAGCTTTTTCTTGATTTGGTAAAATTAAGTTTACTTCGATAATCTACTTTGAAAATATTAATCGTCTGTCCACAAAATTCTACGTTACGTTAGTATCGATTTCGTTGTTCATTCTATTCAGTATTTTGTCTAGAGTAAGAGGTATTTTTAATGTATTACCGTATATGCAGTCTTCTTCATCAATCTTAATTTTAACGTGCCCAATATTAGAGAAATTTTTTCCTGAACAGTACTAACACATGACTTTACAAGTTAATGAATTCATGTCTCTTTTTTATCATAATGAAAAATTTTCGGAGAAAATGTATTAAAAAAAACAGGTGTGGGCCTTGGGACCCCCGATGAATGTGAAACATTATAGAATTTGTTATTAAACTGGGCAGTATTTGATTGTCTATGATAAAAATCGTAGTTTTCGTCAGATTGGTGCCATCGTCTCCAGGGCTATTTTGCAGCTCAAGGGACCTGCGAAACAGGTCCGAATGGACGAAAGGCAGCCACGTAGCAGTGGTGCTTATGTGGTGAATCCTATTTCTTCTACCAAGCGCGCACCAGCCTCTCAAAAACGTGCAAGGTATAAAGGTAGTAATTTTTTTGACTCTCAATAATCTTCATTTCAAATTTTTATATTAAAGACACAGTTTATTTATCAACATGTATTTTTATCAGTGAATATAATAGATAAGGAAAAAGCAAACTGTGTTTATATTAGGCAAAGTACTTTTTTGCTTATTAACATATAAATAATAAAAACGAGAAAGAACAAAAACACACGGTGAAGAGTATCTGTACTACCTACCTGCACATAGGTACATACATTAGCTTAACACTACGTTCGTGTGTAGTACTTTCTCTGCCTCTCTGTCTCTTTTCAGCTACCTGTTTACTGTGCATAGTTGTGCACGTGCGCCAATTCCGTTGGCTCTTTACTAAAGACGGGTTAAGATGGAGTTTGAATAAATACAATCAGAAGACCCCGGGAGAACTTTGCATTATGGTCAAATATTAAAATTTTAGAGTATCCTTGTTTAAAAAGAAAAAATTCTAAAGAAATGATGAAAAAATGATGCTCAGTATAATATTAATTCATCATTTTCTAAAAGCGCAAAATATTTAAAAAAGCAATGAAAAAGGCCTACCTCTATGAGTACAACAGAGAGAGGAAGAGAGCGATCGCGATAGTAGTCAAGCAATGGCTCTTTCTATCTCACTTACTTTTACAGGTACTGCCATAATGCCTTTTTCAATTTTTTTTTCAATATTTTGCGCCAGTCAAAATAACATTATAAGTGCTTATTAATAGAAAATTCTTCACCTTACACGCTGGTATTTTCATTTTTTTTCTGTATATCAAACCGTTAAAAAACATAAGCAAAACGAACTTTAAAATACAATTTTACATAATTTGAACATTTTAAGACCACACAGAAACAATCATAACAATTTTTAAAAAAATGGTGGGCTCAATTATATATTATATTAAAAAACCCCCGATTATCGATCAATTTTCTAATTGAAAAGTTTCTCGGTTGGTATCCATTAATAATAAGAACAAAGATTGGATTGGCATGCTCCGTGCCTACGTAGCACAATCGATAGAGTCCCTGACTATCAACCCAAAGGATATGGTCTGATTCTCGGAGTCAGTGAAATGTGAAAACTTTATTTACACATTTATAATATATAATATATAATATGGATGCGTACGCATGTATATGCTGTGTATACAATACATATATGATATATTATTATTATATACTTTTCTACATAGCTTTACATACTGGTAGTACACTTTATAAGCAAGAGAGAGGCAGCAGTAAGCGTGTGAAGAGACAGAAAGCCGAGCTGAGCCGAGCCGAGCCAACTTTCACCGGAAATTGTGCCATCGCACGGGTTGCTTCATCGTGTTGGTCGAACCCCCAAGCGCGCCAATAGATATTTCACATCAAAAAAATTTCAACGCTATTTTTAAGTACCCACTGCATTAGAAAACTGGCAATCTTTATAGTCAGTGTCTTATTTTTTTTCCTACAATACAATGAAGATAAACATCGTAAATCTTACTAGTTTAGCATGTTTAATGTTTAATACTATACTTGTTACTATAAACTGTAATCCACACAGAATTTACACAGTGACTTTCTTGATTTACTTTGGTTTCCCTTTCAATGAAATTGATAAAGTGATCCAGCAGTGTCGTGTGAAAGTACTTACAGTGTGTACTTATATACTAATATTTAACTTTTACAGTTCAACAAATAGCTATTTTTTGTGCAACCTAACATCTATATTGTTTCATAGTTATGTTTAAATTAACATAATTTTTATTTATACGTCAACCAGAAGCTTTCCGTTGTAAAAATCTTTTTCATACTTTCTTGCCATTAATGTGCTATTACGAATAATGATAGATTCGTAAAAACATCGATATACAGCGTTTGATGACAAAGAGAATAGTGGTCAAAAAATTTTTCTAACAGCAATACAAGTAGAAATGAAAGTAATGAAAAAAATAAAAAGTAAGCATTCTTTCAACAATTTATTCATAAATAAAAACGTGCAGCCGTTTTTTGATTTGGGCTAAAGTACTTTTTTTGTTTTTCTAGAAAAATATGTCAGAAGAACACCCAGTTATTTTTCTATTGCAAAACATAAGATTACGTCGTATTCGAATTTGTGGCTGGGCAATGGACTACTATTTTAACTTCAAAAAAGATCAGTAAAAATCTACTTTATAGCACATTCACCTGCAATTAACACCATTTATTTATTAACGTTACATTTAGTATTATTTCATGTTTGCTCCAAATCCTTATGTGAAATCCGTGATATATAATGGAGAGTATAAAAATTTCTTTTCTTGTGAATTTTTCCATAGCTTTTTTTGCGCTTAATGCATTATTTATTAACATTCATTACATCTCGATAAATCTACACTAAGCGGATTTCTCCTCACTTAGCGTAATACCTGAAGTCAGTTCATAACTGGTTCTTGCAGCACTAAGTAGTTTACCAGCCTTCAGGAAGCAGTTGAATACTAAAGAGGTATTCTCCTGGAAAAGCTTATAGATGACCGTCACACTTTCATTAATATTGAATCTTTTTTACTGACTTTAATATTTACAAGTTATGGCTTATGTTTTGAATGTTATTTTTGAGATCATGATATTATTTGTAACAATATCTTTCTAATCTCTAATACTTGATAGTTTTCGTAAAGAATATTTCATTGAAAGAGAGGCATTTAAGCTGGGTGGACTCCTGATATATTGCATCATACTGCAGCTACAGCTAAATCAATAAACTATTTCATTATAATAACTTGTTGTGCAGCTATGGATACTTTGGAAGCAGTCATAGACTGTAACAGGAAGCAGAAAAAATATACTTGTGAGTGTGCTTACAGATGGCTGAAAGGAAACTGCATAGTAGATGGCTTGCAACGTTATAAATCGTGATTTACGTTTCGATGCTCCAAGTCTAGTATGGGAACGAATATCATGTGGTGGTACCCTGCTGATACAAACAATCTATCACTTTTTTAAGGTGGCTAGGGCAATTTTGATTGGCTTGATCAAAACCTCTAAAATTCTGAAATTTTGTAAATAAAGTATGCTAAATTTATTTGCAAAAAAAAAATACTGGGATCTACGGCTTAATATTTTTGCAAATCGATACTTAAAATTCACCAATTCAACACCTACTCTTATAAACAGTGGTCACAAAACTGACTATGTCTTACCAAATCTTTCATTAATTTCAATAATTTAAAATAATTCTTTTATACTTTTTTACAAAGAATCTATTAAATTCTTAAAAATATACGGCCACAAGATAACTCAAGAGGAAAATCAGAAAAAAAGGATTAAGTATTAATCTGGCTTATCTCACAACATCTCCCAATGCTTCCAATTATAATTTCACGGTACTTTTCTGGCAATTTCTTAATCTTGTACTTTGGTTATATCGAAGTAACTATATTGATTGGAAAATTTACCATCGAAAAGCTTTGATTTTTTTAAGAACCTTATGGCACCCTACCCTAGGTACAGTACCAAACCCCCAAGACACCTTAAGTATCGTGAAGTGAAAATTATAACGTTATCTTAGACTGATTGCCTTAGCACTTACTTGAACTTCAAGAAATTAAAAACAAAAATTTATACAGCTAGTTTTACGAAAAGTATTTAGAGTAATTTTTGCGAATGTATGTGGACAGCTTCATATCAAAGGTTCTGAGTATTGGAGGCCTTTATGCATTTTTTCAGCTTCTCATTGGCTCACCGCTATAATATATTTAAACAATAATACAATGGAGAGTAGTCACAGTCAATTGCTTAAAATTTAGTATTGATATAGTATTTAATTAGTCATAATCTTGTACAATTTGATCTGTGAGGTTTGGATAAGCATATTGGCAATTTGTTTTTTAGATGTTACCTACTTGTTTTACATAAATCCATACGCTTTCTTTCACATAATGTTTACATTATTTTTTAGCCCCAATCACATAAGCCTGAGCTTGCTTCGTCCGTAAGATTTTTCGATTGCTTTGGCTATTTTATTATTGCACCAGACTATCATAGAATAAAAACTGGTGTTTAATTAAGTCATTAAAATATTTCTCAAGGTCACGAGCTCCTGATAGGCCTCACTCATAGCAATGTTTTTCACCTGATATATAAAAAAAGGTGATTTACGTTTGCTTATGCATTATCATATTGTTGCAGGATTAGCACTTCCATAACCTATCCTCTGCTGGGTAGTCACAGGCGTGATGACTGAAGTCATGATACCATTATTAGCTGACGTTGCCAATAGAGCTGGACTGATGAGCTTGAAGGGCTGTCATAGTCACTGCTCTTCTCGCAGTGCTGGTTCGTTGGAGTCTCAATTTTGTCTACAAAAAAAAATTTCAGTCGTTTATATGTAAGGTTTTTCTTTCGATCACAGGGTCAGTGGTCTTAACTTGCAATACATTTTCAACGAAGGCATTGTTAAATGCATCTTGTATCTTTTCCTAAGATAGGAACTTCTTCCATTAAAAATTTTTACAACTTCTGACAAGTTCATTAAATTTGTCTACAGAGTTAGGTGCTGTTGTTTTATTAGAAATGTATTAAAATATGTAGAGACTGCGTTTGAGTGTGTTAGACGACAAGATAGTTTCATTTCCTTTAATTTCTTTCAGTTCATTTAAAAAGTCTTTTGGATAAGAGAAGTAGGCTATTTTCAGGTGATAAGAGTACTTCATATAGTTAGCTATTTCTTATTTAACTCTCTTCTAATGATCTGCAAGGTTGCATCATGTTTGCCACTGCCTTTTCCAGGACTTTTACATACGCTTAAAAGTTTGGCTGTCCTAGATACTTCGTCCTGGCATTCACAGCCTTGTCTATCTTCTAGCCATCTCAGCCGTCTCAAAAGGCAGGCATTCTCTTCCTTGAAAGACTCAAACCTTTGTGTGAGGGTCTTAAGGTAAGTGTCCAAAGTTGCAGAGTTATTTTTATCAATCGTCCATCTTAACTTATAGTTTTTTATAACATACGTTTTTCAAACAAAGATGTCCCTCTTGTAACCATATTTATAATCAGTCGGTTAAATGTTTGTTATGATTAAAGTATTGTAATTTCATGAGCTAGTTGGTTTCTCATTTTAAATTATTTGAGAGTATTTATCAAAATGTAATCATGTCTTAGTGTTGCAGCTTTAGTTTACATACCCAGAAAAAATAACAAACTGGACCAAACGAATTAAGGCTTTCAGCTTTGGATTGAAGTTGGCAGCTAGATATATTTCTCCACCTGCAAGTTCAATCACTCGCATTTTCCAAATTCTTTCAGCTTCAAGTTGCAATTAATGATTGCTGCAATTAATTTATTTTTATATTTGTACGTTACCAGGTCATCATTTACTTTTATATTTAAGGGGGTTTAGAAGTATCATTTAGAGAGCGAGAAACGAGGAGTCTCCCTGCCCGCACATCTGAGCCCCCTTTACCACGCACCTCGTCTTGCACTCTACAAACTTGAAACTTTACGACTGTAACTGATTATATTTTTGAAAAATGCCTGGCAAGACTTGATTTTTTTGTCGAGCATCTTCCTTTTATACTAAGTTATTTATGTAAACGTTTTTTCTCTTTCCAACACATTTAGAATATACCTTAATTTCAATTGAAAGGCAAACCTAACCTTGCTCTCTTGGAAGAGACCATGTTACACTGTCAATATTTCATAACTTTTTTCTCAAAAATTTTCCCTGGTGAAAAATCTTAAAATTCATGTGCACTCCTAACATGCTCAAATATAACATACATTTTTTTGGCATATCTCTTTATTTTAAACTTTTGTCTCAAACCTCCTTAGGTCTGTTATTCATTCACCACCACATGTTTTCGCACCAAGCTGGTACATATCAGTGGTCTTCTATACATATCAGTTAATTCCATGGATAAAATAAGAACTGTCATTAATACATATATATTATCGTCTCCATTTTTTACATGAGTTTATGTGAAGTAACAAGATTGAGTTATCTACATACACTATGCATACAGACGACCGCAGGGCCAAACCAGGTCTACTAGGCACCTCACATGTACCTGACCAGCAGTATACAAGCTGCTTGGTGTGCACATAAAGAGGGAAAAGAGATATCTTAGATTGCCCATTCAGGCGTGTACTTAGTAGAAAACGATACTACACGCACTAAAACAGGTACAGTAGAGAGAGGCAGACATCGCTCACCAAACAAGGGCGTATAGGCTAAGCAAAGCGTCCCTCATTTTAGGCTGCCACTTCTCCTGATATCTATGATAGCAAGCACAGCGCAGTATTCCCTCTCATTCACCTACTCGCCTGTCACATGAAAACGGATCTCAACACCTTTTTATTATGTAACACATTCTCGGAAAAGAAAACAATCCAAGCAAGTGTTGACACATGCATAAATGCAAAAAAAGTACGCTTGTTCTCGTTGTAAACAAAAGGAATCAGAGGTTACTTCCATTTTTCTGCATTGTCTGACCACCATGTACATTGGTGATAATGGCAGCTTATAGTGCTGCGGACTTTTATCAGCAGCTCCACTGACAACTTCTTATTAATGTGAAGTCACTGCTTTCTCTATAATTTCTGACGCAGAAAGAGACTCCAAGTCATTGTTACTAAGGTTTATTATAGGATCTTAAGCAGATTTTTTCTTGGTTCGACACGGAGAAGGAAAAAAATTAGCAAAAGCCTAACATCCACAAAAAATACGTGCAGTGGAAAAAAGTTGTGGGCCCATAACTTAAAAAATATATTCTTTGTTCGGCAAAATTTTAGTTGGTCAGACCCTAGCTAATAAATCATAACACTATACTTACGGTTAAATTGTAAATTATTTATTAATATAGGGCCGTAATGCAGTCGTGGATACTTTCAAAGCAGCCATGGATGTTCCCAGAAAGCAGAGAAAACAGCTTTGCGTGTGTGCTTACACACAGGCAAAACAGAACTGCACAATAGATGGCATGCATTGCTGTCCATCTTGAACTTACGTAAATAAACATACAGACTAGTATAGGCACCCTGGTTAGTTGATGGCACTCTGCTGATACTTATAATCCATCCTTTTAACATCACTCATTTTTTGTGATTTATACATACTAACGTAGAAGACTTTGTATGTTACGGTAGTGCAGTTAGTTAAATATTCCTTAAAACGCAAAAACATATTTTAACCTGTTAACTGAAAAATCATTTAAAATATTTTAGATATCACCTACAATAATAATATACTATAATGAATGTATATTTTAATGAGTAATGATGTTTGACATTAATTTTTTTATAGATTAGTCAACTACTTAATTTCATGAGCCACCCAGTAAGTTCTAGGTCCATTCTCACCATTGAGATTTATAATAGCTTCTAACAAAACCATAGGTCGTCAGTAGGAAAATTGTTTTTTATAAGTACTCATCAAAACTAAAGAGTGTTATAGATTTTCGAACATTTTGTAAAATCTAAGATGGTCAAAGCTCGATCCGATGATTTTATTACCTTACACTTTTTTCAAGGTTTATTTTTTTACATTTTTATTTTTCCAGCGTGAGGCTTTAATTAGACTCCTTATTTACTTTGATACAGTATAAAAAAAGAGACGTTTTCCGATGGAAAAAGCTTCGATGGTTTCATTTGCTCGTTGACTCTGTGCTAGCTACATTTTGGATGATATAAAAGCATTAATGCTCTTCATTATTCTAGCTATCTCACTGGCTATTTTAATTTATTAAAATTTTAATTTTGAATGTCATGGCTTATTACAAACGTGAACCGTGACTACCTCACTATACAACTACTTAAATAACGAGACAAGTTCGTTATATATAATTAAATGATCCCAATAAACTGGTAGATTATAAATATATATCAAATTGGGTATCTACGTATTAAGTTGAAAATTTGGTAGGACGGAAGGTAATAGCCAAAAATTGGACAGACTTACCGCAGATCAACAATATCATCTAGGTATTAAGGAACTGTGCAATGTTGGAACATCAAATCATTGTAAAAATACAGTTCATTTTGCTTGCTGTATTAAAATAATCAAAAAGCTGGAAAAAAATTAGGTAGATTTTAAGTATTTGGTACAACTTGGAAAAAAAATTTATTCTAGCTAATTTAAAAAACGTAAACCTAGACAACCAATACGTAGAGCAAATTATTGAGAAACTTTATATGGTAGTAAGGTGCAACTATTCTCACTAAAAATTAAACACATGTTTTTATAAAACTTTTCAAAGAGAAAAATATTTTTATTTACTTTTTTTTTGTGTAGATTAAACTTAATAGGAAAAAACATAAAATGTGTCACTCTTTCTTAAATGAAATATAAATGTACTGAAATACAGTTTGAATTCTTCAACCTTACGATATTCTCTGGTCCTACAGGTAACTCAATACCAGAAAAATTGAATTTATTCTTATGTCTAATACGATGTGGGTTTCTGCTCATTGGATGTAGAGCTAATAAAAAAGCCTGTTTAAAGCATTTATCGTCTTTGCTCCTTTTTATATTTAATAAAATTGGAGAAACCATTTGGATTTCTAATTATTAGTTGTAGAGCTTATAAAGCCCATTTAAAGCATTTATTATCTTTCTTGACTATACTTACACAAGTATTTTTTTTATGTTGTCTAGTAAATGCTTAATAATGTCACCGTAGATAAAAATCATTGTTTTTCTGATGTTATTTAACCATTCCTTAAACTATAAGTATCACTGTCCTTCCTTGTTGTAAGGCACGTGCTTATTACTCTTTGTATTTGACTACTATCACCATCACTGTTTACCATTTATTCAAATGATTGCCATATGCTGTGAGCCACAACTGAAAAATAATAAACTGGGACTATTAATATTAAAAAGCTCACTTTTGAAGCAACAGTGTAGAAGTGAGCTGCTTCAGTAATTACTATCCCTAATAATCCTTAGAGATCAGCGAATAAGTAATGAAAATTTAATATGTTTTGTCTCTTTTTTTTGTAAGTGAGTATTGAAAAGCCACGTTAGTTTTCTTATTTTTTTTAATCGCACTTATTAATATATTTTTGACTAAAATCTGCTATTCATGAAAATAGAAAAATGTTTTTTTGTTTATTAATTGTTTTTTTTCTTTGTCCAGAAGTTTTATGTCTTTCTTTTTTTTAAAAATCTGCACTTGAGGCTTGCGTACATTCTAATCTTTTTCAGATCACGTGCCATTATTTTTGGACAGTAGTTTTGTGGTTATAACTAGTAGTGCTGCTATTACTGCTGTTGTGGTGATAGAGATAATGGTGGTTGTATTAACACAAGTGGTGGTTGTATTGCAATTACTTCAACTTAACTTGTTTGTATAGATGTTGTTAGTAATAAGGGTCATGAAAAACTAGGTGATATATTGTTTCTTACTAACTTAAATAATCTACTTGCATCTTGCTGAAAAAGCCACGATACTGTTGTTAGTGAAAGTTGTAATTGGCTATCCAATGACTGTATTTACATATCGAATAACAATGAGGAACAAAATAAGATATGTTTTAAACATAACAATACTGTAGTAAAGAATGGCATAATGTATGCACACACTTTTGTTTCTACATGGCGTTAGCAAGTGTGCGTGTGAGGATGTGATCATATGGTACGTATAAATTGAATGTCCATTAAGTGCATCAGAAGCTCATTTTTGCATTAGACGATGTGGCTCTGCTAACATTTCAACTCACACATACACTCACGCTGTCTATGATAAAAGTATGTGTTTGTGTGTCTACATCAAACTTCTTAGTATCTTCAACTAATGGTTGTAAATAGAGTTTGAGAGAAAAATCCCTGTTACTTTTGTGGATAATGATGTGTTAATCATTTGAACTTTTGATAATTATACTGTTGCAAGGGATCACTCTAAAAGTATAGAAACTACTTTATTCTTTTAAGATTTAAAGATAAAGTAAAAAACTTTTAGTACAATCTTAATATATATTTTTTGTTTGTTTTAGGCTTTAAGGGTAGTTTTCTTAAGTGCTTTTCATGTTCAAGACACATTGTTGGAGTAGAAGAAGCACCTTTAAGCTCTATGATTCGCATATGTCAGAGAGCGTACAACGCTAAGTGTGGTTGACATAAGCCAATTAGAATACGAGCTGCTTTCCCATCATCAGAAGCCTTTTTTTCCGGTTAGTATTTTTAAGAATTAAATTACAACATTTATTTTAGTAAAAATTTTATTTATCTTACTTCTTTTAAACGACGCTGATGGATTCATATCTGCTTCAAGCTTTTTTTTCGATGTTGGAAGAATAATCAGCATTAGTACAAACAACTTAAGGGAAAAAACTTTTTATTCACCACACATCACCATCACGAGCTTATAGATCTATACCCGAGAGAGATCTCACAAGATCCCTAAAACTCGAAGAAGACCTAACAAAATTGCTGATACAAGAAGTGTACCTCACCATATTACTGCATCCAACACTCGAGGTGGATGTAATTAGATCGCCTTGACTGACAACCAACGTGGGCCCTACAGGATTACCTTACTATGTTAACATATTATCTTCAACAGAACTGTGTGAAATAAGTTCAGTAAAAACAAAACAATATGTGAAAAAAAAGAATTGTAGACGTACAGTTAAGTTCTAAGAATCACAAATAAAAATATGTTGACATTTCGAAGCTATATTTTGTGAATAAGATATATTTTGTTTTATGAATCAAATTGTTTAAGTTTACAGTTTTACATTTAAACAAAACTGAGCAAGAAGAGAATATTTAACAATTGCTTACCATAAATAGCGTAGGAAAAAAAATTAACTGCTAGAACTGCGTAAACAGTGCTGCAAGTGGAACACGCAAACTAAAACAGTACACAAAAAATGAAGGGACCCACTCATCCATTGTCTTCAAGAAGAGCCTAACTTATCTTCAAAGAAGAAGTAAAGGGTCAAGCCATGCCGTTGAAATCACCACATGTCACAATCACCATAGCTTATTGGCTAAGAATCTTTCATTTTAAACTATTCAAGATCGCCCGTAAAGAATGTGTACAAGTGACTTTGACGTGCAAAGCCCAGTATCCTTACGTGTACGAGCGTTAAAACGATCATCTTACGTGAGTGCGAGACTTAGTTCTAAATAATATATTATGAATTTCAAGCAGAAAAAAAGTTAAATTGAGGAGCTATTGTTTGTTGACATGAAAATTCCAGTTATGCAATTATTTTTGGATGAATTTTGCATTGCAACATTTTTTTTATTTTCACTTTTGCATCTTTATAACGTAATGTATGAATGACTATAGCAAAATTTTTATTTGTTAAAAATATGTTTACTTTTACAAAATTTTTAACTAGAGATTTAATAATAGTTATGGAAAACGCTGAAACTAGATAAAACTAGTGTGTAGAATAAAAGACAGCAGGAATACGTTTTTGTATTTAAAATTATTTAAAAGTAAGCTTATAACTTTAGCACTGAACTTCAAAGTTCTAACTTGACTCAAAGATTGTGTTTTTTAATCGGTTGGGTGGTAGAGTAAGCTATGACATTATAAATAACTTTGAAGTTCAATACTACAAATCCTTGATGTTCAAACATGACTCGTGTTGATGTAAAAATTGTCTGTATCAAAACTTTCATGTTTTAAATTTATTAAAGTATTATGTGCTGTATGCTAAAATTAAAAAAATTATATGTACAAGAAAATAAAAAAGTTTATCAATAAATAATTGCTTTTATTCATGTGTAACGAGCGGCCCCTCTTAGCTTTAACATCGTAGTGTGTTGACACGTAATGTAGAAAGTTTTCAGTTCGAAATCTTACATCTTCCCTTGACACTTTCTGGAAAAAGTTAGTAGACAGTAGGAGATTCGGTGTATAAGTACGAAATTATACTTTTATAATATTTTAATATAATAAAACAATATAATAATTAGTGTAAAAATTAATTCTATGAAAGAATGTTGCATACGAAGGTGGTGCAATTATCGTGAAAATGAGTATACCACCGTTTATGAGATATATTTTTTAATAATGTTCAATAAGTTACCGATTATAAGCACTATTTTATGGCACAATACAATGGAAACAATGTATACGTTGGCCACTACAAGACTGTAGTTTCATTACGCTCCCACACTTATTCGTAGTATTTATTTAATACTTAAAATATGGGTTATTATTATACACGTGTTTAGTTTAAAAAAAGTTGCAATTCCACGTATAACCTTATAAAAAAATCACTTAAGAAGGTATTCATATCTTCTGTAGAAATCTTCCAATTTTCAGAGTACAAAAATTCCTTTCAGATAAACCTATCCAATTTTTAAATAGATTCACAAATTAATTTTCAAATAGATTTGGAAAGAGAGGATCAAGAACAGGTAAAAGCTTGTAGTATGTTAGTACATCCACATAAGAAAAACAATTTGCTAGTTTTACTCCGCGTATTATTGTTCTTCTCACTTCTCTAAACTGTGTCTCCACTAACTATTTAAAGAGCATACTTAAGTTGAAAAATCGTTTTAGTTACAAAGGAAAAAGTTGTGAAAGAATAAAATACAACAAAAAACAACTTTTCTTGTTGTATAGTACAAAAAATTTATTTTTTAATTTTTGAAAATTAAAAAAAAAATAAATAACTGTATAAACAATTGTTTATCAATTAAAAAAAAAGACAAATAAATTACATCAAAATTATTTTTTTTTTATACATAGCAAAGCTGCACTGCTAAGACATGCTAATTGGTAAGTTTTCGAAAAAATCTATAACTAAAAAAGTTTGTTTATTATACATATTATATAAGTTAGTTTATTGCAGTTCATTTATTAATTTAATTTATAATGAAACAAAATAAGCAAGTATACAGTAAATACAAATTAACACTAAAAATTAGTTACGAATTACTCGATAATATGCAGGGATCAAATTGATATGTTAGTATCGCTCATAGAAGAGTCAGTACGGGCCTTGAATAAATAGTGAGAACAATGTCAGGAGCTCCAATTTCTTTGGAAACGTGTTTTTTTTTTTCCTCTAAAAACTCTTTAAAAGAAAAAGAAATACAATTCATAAAATTTAAAATGTGTGGTGTGGTGGCATTGTGTGGTGTAGAAGTATGTCACGGGAGACGAGGTGAAGAAGGAAGAATAAAGCAAAATCTACTCTCATGACACTTTTTTCTTAAGGCCACTAATCCAAAATCATTGATTGAACCTCACGTATAACGTGCCTTCAGAAGTGTAACTTCTAAATTTTTCATTAAAAGTATTTTTTTTTTGGGAATTTATGCAGTTTATTTGATCAAATAATGATAATAAATTATTTGATTAAATAATTTTTGGCCCTATAAAGATACTGATTTGCACTTTCACGCGTTATAATGAATGAAAAGGGCTATTTGTTAGTACTAAAATATTGAATACTAATCAAAAAAGTATTATTAGGAAATCGTTTTTTTAATCTCCCGATATAATCACCAGGAAAACAAGTCCTGGAGCCTTATCTCTCTTTATTTTTTATCGCCACAATAAATCCAAATTCATATTATTCTACGTCTTTTAAAATATATAAGATTCAAAAATTGATGGTGAGGATTTTGATGGAAAGCTGATTCTTCACTTCATAAATTCTTTAACTGTCGATTTTGAAACTGCTATTTTAATTTTGCAAAATATTCTGCGTCAGCTTCTTGATACCTAAAAATGTATATACTTGAAGCACTTGAAGAATCCCTTCTAATTGCCCTCTTACAACTACAGGCTTTTTAAAAACTTTTGTGAGCCCTAAGAGCTATTTTTTATAAACTTTTTAAAGTCCTAATATATTTGTTGACAAGACAAATCGACGTCCGATAGCCCTGAAAAGAACTGAAATTTTTTTTTGTCTGAAGCTTCCAGCGAACGTGACTGCCTGGATACCCCAGAGAGATCTTCTCTCGTCTGCTCTTATAGCAACAGACTAATGAAGAAGAATACAATAACGTCTGAAGCGTTGAAGTTAGTTGTAGAGATCTTTCCCAACGTCTCCTAATATTACGCCAAAGACGTTGTCTAAAGTACCTTTTTTTTAAGAGCTTATTCATTTTGGTGACCAAAGGTAGGGAAATTGGTCTATTATGCTAACCTGTTGGAGGTTGTCCTGTTTGCTCAAGCTTGTTTTTTTTCTTTCTAGTCTAACTGCTGATTTGTTACCCAGTAGAGACCAAGGAGAGAATTGCTGACTCCTGATTAAATACTTAGAGTCGAGAGGGTAATGTAGGGTCAGTGGTGGCCAGAGTTCTTGGCCTCGCAACAAGCAACTCCGCTCGGGATGTCTGCCAATAAATGACTGACTTAGTTTAATAGTGGCTGGCTTCATAAAGTCTTTTAGTAGACGAATCATTGCAGAAAATAGTAGTAGAAATGTATTTAAACGTTAGATGGCCTTATACAGAGCCAATGAGATTGCTGGTTAGTTAGGAAACGTAAATACTTATGATAGCCCTGGAAAGAGCCAGTGTTTATACTGCCAGTCATTCCTTATTATTCTCGATAATGGGGAAAAAGCTATGGGTAGCTTGACTTTTACACTTGAAGTCTCTGCGTATAGAGATCGTGATGGAGGTAGGTGCAACAGTAGCTAAAGACATCTAGTCTTCGGGCCATTCGCTGGATAACCATCCAGGCACCGTTGGCCATGGAAGTAAGCCTGAAGAATACCTTCTCTGTGGGTTAGCCGTTATAGCAAAAACTGCTGTGGTATCACCAGGTTGATTAAAAGGATAGCCATGAAACCCTAGATTATGAGAGGAGATTGTGCACTAGCTGTACGGCTTCTGGTATGATACTTGAGATGTTTGCGTACAAGACGCTTTTTATTTAAAGTACTTGTTGACCTTGGTGGCTCGATATGAAATTCTACATAAGTTGTTCGTCCATTATAGAACAGTGTCGTTGGTAGCCAAGATACCCAGCTGCTCAACGCACAACTATATTCTTGGTGCACTGCTTGTCAACGACTACGGTATTCGGCAATTTTCTGGGGAGTATTACAACCGGACCAACTTACTTCTATCGCAAGTAGCTTGAATATTACTTTCACGCCACTTAGCGGAAGACTAATCTGAAGTAAAAAGCTAGAGTATTTTGCAAAATTTTGAGCTTATTTATAACGATTGCTTTTAATTTCTTCACGATAAAAGCTATACTAAAACCATCTAAGAAGTATTAAAAATCAGTACGCAAAATTTTAGCAAGATCGGTTAAGTTGTTTTCTTGGTTACAATGGTTCTCGTGACTTTGCTTTATATACTAATAAGATACATGAAAAGATGCAATGAAACTTAATTTCCAAGGAAAAAGTATATGTATTACAGTATTCTTTGTGTTTAAAAGGAACGGCAAAAGTCGGCTACAATTTGTTTTGATATCTATCTGCTTTTTTAAATGTAAGTACTATTTTATGACTTATGAACACAAATATTTGTTTAAAGTTAATAGACAAATAAAATCATAATTAATATTTTGCATGCCGTAAATATCCAGAAATCTTAAAAAAGGGCATTACATTGTTATTACAAAAAAAAATTGCTATATGTATGGAAAAGTAGATGATTTCGTTATATTAGTCGAAATTCAAATATATTTTAATTTACATTTTGTATTCCCTAAGAATAAGAAAAAGCTATATTTTTTAATGTAAAAAATCTTAATGTCAAAGAAATATTCTTAAGCAGCACCTTAATGGTGCTTATGAAAAGTTAAAATTATATAAAACTATATTTTATGCAAGAAATTTATGAAAAACAAATTTTTTCTAATACGATAAATAATTCAAATTAAAAAATTTTTTCGACGTCTTCCGATACTCAAAGCACTTGAGATAGTTTGAGGGATAAGTGTACTTATTTAAGCCGTAAGCGTAATGTTCTTATCTGAGAAAAATAATTTTTTAACTTTTGTGTCAGAATATTAGTTACTTTTGTAATATCAAGGACAGGAAACAGTTTTTTTCATCAATAATGTGTCCAAATAATCGAAAAATGTTCGTTAAGTAAGCAAATAACATGACTTAGTTTTACTTTACGAAAATAAAGTTAAAAGAATAGTGATTCAGTAGTTTCTTGGATAATTGTGCTAATGTTAATTTGTTTTTTAAGCTGGAGGTGATTACAAAAGTCTACCAATCAAACTATTAATTCAAATTAATCAAACACTTTTCCCTCTGATTCGAATGCTTATGAATTCATTAAATTAACAGTTAAACAAAAATTTGAAGGCTGTTCACATTTTCTGGAAGTAAATTTTGAGTAGTGCTAGATCAAGCCACAGATACTTTTGATTCTAAGAAAACAAAAAAAATAGTATCAAGGGCTGCCACAAAACAAGACAATACTTTAACATCTTGTTATTGTTATTGATGAATACTAACAAATCGAGTCTTGTCTTGATCTCGAGTTTTTCTTGTGCTCGTAATATTGATATTGTCTTGTCTTTTTAAACATCTTGTTCCAGAAAACTTGATCTTGTCTTAAAATATCCATAATTTTAATATTTTTTAAATTGAAATAATCATGGATAAAAAATGATACAGTAAGATTAAAAAATGTATCAGATAAATAAATAAATAAATAAAATAGTTCTAACATAAATTGAAACATAAATTTATTTTTATAAATATTTTCAGCGCGAGTTAAATATATTAAAACAGTAATTCTTATGAATCTTGTAACATTTTATGTTTTTAATATCTTATTTCTTAAACATCTTTGCTGTATAATAAATATTGGAATGACTTGATTAACTGTGAGATTAAATAAAATATTATTACAACTAATAACTTATTGCGATTGTTCAAGTAATGACACAAAATTTTTTTTGTATGCAGGAATTTTAGTTTTGCGATTAGTTTTTTATAGTGATACTTTGTAAATTTTTTGTCTTAGTTAGCTTTTCATCCAAGAGCTTATACACAGCATGACTTACAGCTAATTTAAGGTGTAGTTTAGTTTCGATGAAATTGCTTGTACTATTCCACCTAGTCATAACATCTAAAGTCAGTTTAACGTATTTTATTTTTAAAGCTGTGCAGAAACCTTTCATTTGCGAGTTAAAGGCTTCATTCTGACGATTTTTTTTGGGTAAAATATTTTAACTTACAAATAATAGTTTTGAAACTTTTTTCTACGTTTGTGTGCAGCTTATTATCACTTATATCATCATCGTTTCCATAATCATCATCCTTATTCAGATCAATTACTAATTTCTCAGTATCATTTGATCAAACGGTAATTAGTGAGAGTACATCCTAGACCCCTAAATATTATACATGTGGCAAAAATCAAAAATGTTGATTTTTGTGATCAAATGAAGTATTTGCTTTGATGATCAAAATTTGAAGTTCCTTCATGAACGTTTTATTTGATGATGTATTATTAACAGTGACACCTTGAACCTTATCAGGAATATTAAAATCTATCAACGTATTAAAAAATTCTTTAGCCATATGTGATCCTTTGTGTTTGCCCTGAGATTGTATTAAATCTAGGGCAACAGAGTGCAAATTCTAATCATCATCAATAAAATGCACAGTAACACCGAAGTATGATCTAAAGTTTTTAGATGACCATCCGTCAAATGTAAAAGATAATCTTAAACTATTTGGTTGCAATACTAACTTTAGATTATTTTGCATATCCTCGAACTCTGTCGAGAACTTATCGTGAACACATGCTTTTTTTCAGATCTTTACGCTATCATCAAATAATACAGAACAGTTTGGCGCTGCAGCATCATCAAAAAAGCAAAAAAGTAGATTCTTGTAAGCTAGCCAGCACATTGTGGCTCTATCTATATTGGTTTCCTCTTTAACCTGTAAATAATTTTAAAAAATTGTTTTTTTTAACACTTTTCAAAATCAACGACTTCCTTATATCTTTATACACACATTTATATTCTTATTAATTTATAAGTATATATTCGTTACAAGAATCTGATAAAACTAAATTAGTGATCTAGTTATTTTTTATATTCACCGTGCACCTTTGTATGCACACACATGCATGCCCATGCAAAAGCGATCGGCCGCGGCTGTCCACGCTCAGAGTGAGTATCTATATACACATGACTTTTTACTTTTCTTCCACCACCTTCTTTTTTCTCCATTGAGCACCAAGTGCGCGCACGACCCATAAATTAAAGAAAAGAAAGAGAGGCACTCAGCATAGATTCTATATTTCATGATTCGCGCACGGTGGGTGACCGCGTAGGGGCTGGTGAATTCGCACGAGATGGTACTCGATTTTTGTTTATGCTTACTCACTTGTTAGGTATTACACTTACTATATATGTATATTTCAATATCACATTATTGGGTTAAAATAAAATAGATACTCTTACTTTGGAGTAAAGCTTTAAACTAAAATTTTCTGTAAAAAATTTTTACGAAAAACAATCAATGTAGTAACTAATGTAGTTACTACTAGAACCATGCACTTCTAAAGTTTTCTGATGTTTTTTTTCTTCCAGAAACATCTGTGTAAATATATCTTTGTGGGTTGAAAGTAACTGATTTTTCATTTCTGTAGTATTTACTATGGACAGCTATCCAAAATATTTGGCTGTACTTCCCTTTTTCTCCTGCTGTTGTGGTATTTACGAAGTTGCATGTGACACTAACATTTCTATCTTCGGAACTATTTTTTGAACAGCCCATGTTTGTTTAATGTTTTTTCACATCCTTCTCGTTATCAAGAGCTATTTTCTTAATTATACTCGACGGCTGATCCTCAACTTTTCTGTTTGACACTGTGATACTTACCGACAAACAAAAGTTACGAGAGACTCAGTATTGAATTATGTCAAATACAAAACCGTAAAAACGTATTCTTTTCTATAAAAACTAGGTTACATCATTACATACTTATAATGACAGTTACAATGAGTACACAAATCTATAGGAAATGTTAATATTTATAGGAAAACAATAAATACTTAAGCGTTGGAATACTTGGGATAATAAAAAGTTGGGAGCAAGGTTAAGAGACTAAAGAATGAATCGGTACAGACTGTTGCTGCAGTCCCGAGAAAAATAATAAGTATAACGCACGTAAATGGATCAGCGCGTTTTCGTGCTCATACTTGTTTCGGCGAGGCAGCACGACAACTGATCTCAAAGTACTGAAGTAGCCTGCAGTGAAGCCTTTACAGTATATCTATGTACAATATATCTATATATGTACACAAAAAGTATCCGGAAATTATACGAGTCTAGTCAAATCAAGCCCACGTGTGCAGTACTTTATTTTGGGTCTTCCAAAGTGCTTATGTTTATGCTTTTGCATTCTCATAAATTTTTTTTTTTTGTTACCGGTTACACTGATTTAAGATCAATATAGACTACAGACCTTAAGTAATTTATCTTGACCCTATGAGTCTCCTGTGGTGATACAGATTGCACCTCCTGGCCGCCTTCAACCGCACCTTCTAATTCTGGTGATGGTTCCCTCGCCATCATTGGTGGACACTTCGACCTTAACGCCAACCTTGGGTTTGAGTGGCACACCACTTCTGTCACTTTCACTCATGGTTTTTTAAAAAAAAGGTATTCTAGAAGAAATGAGAAGGCACGTTAATCCAGGAAACACAAAATCCTGTCACAAGTCCTTTGTCACCAAGAACCCCGCACAGTGGAAGCGTGCTGGGCCGATAACCTGTTGGCACATTAAAGTCCACTGCGCAAGGATCTTAGGGTTTGGGAAAAATGCTGCAATTGAGAAGAAAAACTACTGAGCACTTTGTAATAAAAAATAGAATACGTTTTTATTATAAAGAGTGCTGTCTTCATTATTCCGCCTTTTCATCATCCTTACAAAAACTGTCGCAGTGCTTACTGGCTAAAGGCTAGCAATCATCTGAACTTGCCTGATATGCAGCAGCACGTGCATACATACATAGTACTGATCTATAAGTTCAGATGGGGCTATATATAAACTCTTATTTTAAAAGAGGGGCACACATTCTCGAGGTGAGATAATCCCAAATAGTTAAAGCAGAGTCTGCAGCTCCAATCAAAGGCTTGTCGCTCCAACACTAAATTTTTCATGAGCTATTAACACGAACCAGTAAAATGTGACTATAAACAACGGAGAGTCTTCGCCTTAGTGCTTTAGACCGACAACTGCGTAGTTGTAGGCTGCTGTGATCTTAAAAGTGAAGCAGATGCAGAATATTTCCCAGAATATTTGACCTTATCTATTGCTTGTAACCCTTGGATGACGAAGTGGCACCAGCTTTTTTAATGCTGCTATCGAACCAATCCAGGATTCCAGAGTATTCCTTGGCCCAGTCAAGTTGATTATCTAGCAAAAGCTTGCTAGTGATGCAGTACAGCAATAGAGCATCTTAGTTAGCCAATGTAAGTACGAGAGCGCTAAAGATGTTTAGACTTTCGTTCATAATTGACAACAGCTGATTAAGATGTGTTTCAGATTCTTCATCAGCTTCTGGTAACTGCAATATAGCCTTGAGATGAGTCTTACAACGCAGCAAATTGTCATCATAATGCTTTATTTGGGCTTACCAGATGGTATTGAAATTGTCTCCCTCTACTTAAATGCCTCAGAGACTGCTAGCTGGCTCCCCTGTGATTGAGTTTACTAGATGCTGGATTTTTATCACTGGCATAATAGTTGCATCATTTATCATCAGCATCGTAAGTTTGTCGGGGAAGCTCTGTCAATCTTGTTGATCTCCATTGAATGTGGGTAACTTGACTTTTTCCAGCTGTAAATGTGTAACAGGCCTGTTTCCATCAAGATCTCTTCTTGGGATAGGTGTACCGTCCCCACGATGTGCTAAGTATTCTTGAAAAGGCGTTTGGTGTTTTATAAGAGTGGTGAGAGTTTTGCTGAGAATCTCATCCTTAAGGTTAAGTTGATCTTTTTAGTCATCTGTCTACAAGCACAGCTTCATGTCGTTGCATTAGAACTTGCCCCAATGACCTTAAAGAAGTTTTATCCTCTTTTTTAAATTAAAAATCAAACTTGTTTTATGGCCTTGAATTTTCTTGTGTTGACGATAAAATTCTTTATGTAGAATGACAGGGTTTGTTGATGAGTGAGAAGTGCCTGACACACTTCTTCTCCTGCATCAGAGTTACTACCGTTACTAGGAACGATGACGAGTAAAGAATGATTTGCTTAAGGTGGTTGGCATGTGAGCCTGTCTGCTAAGGCTGTAGTGCAGGGCACTGATGCGACAGTACAAGAATTCGATTGTCCTCCTATGTGTTGGGTCAAAGGTGGCTTCTCTGCACACGTTTGATGGTTTGTGGCCTTGGTGCCAAATGTACAAAGATGCCTATCACTTTATTTGCTGTTGACAGGTACGTGTGTGTGTGTGCACTCGAGAGACACAGCTTTATCACTTCAGCACACAAACACTGTATATCAGTCAAAAACTACGTTGAAGGCACAATAATAACACGAGACGATAGATATGCACGTTTGGTAAGACAGCAGGACGTTAAAAAAGTAGTGCGTTTTTTTGCATACGTATTGCAGAAATACTACAGCAAGAACTAAAGAGTAGGTGCTTATGAACAACAGCACACAGCAGAAATATTGAGTAGTATGTGTGTATGCGTGTGTAAGAACGATGGCACACAGCAGCTACAACGAACACTTGACGTAACGACACTGTGAACTTGTAAATCCAAGATGGCGTCCTCAATTCACCATCTCTCTAGTACCTTGTATCACTTAAAATGGCCAGCGTACTGATAGAAGTCATGGCTGCCTAGGATAAAACCCCATTGTCCACGAATCCACTGTCTCCTAGACTGTCTGAAATCTGGCTTGACGGACCAAAAAATGTGCTTTCCTTTCCTACTGTATGCTGTCAGTGATAAAGTTGTGCTAGCTAGAGCTGAGCATGCTGGGTTCAAGCAGATGAAACAGTTGGGTAAAGGTACGCTTGAGAAAAACAAAACACAGGCAGTTAAATGTCAAAATAAAACTTTATGAATACCAACTTTTCCTGTCACTAATATAAAGTGAAAGCAAGGCTACGTTATAGCGAAGTTACGTCCCTACATTTACAATGCTCGGCTTCTGAACTAAGAAGAGGGAGATGAGGGAGCATCATAGCAGCTCACACAGCCAGCAAGCAGTGGCTGGAAGTGACCATGGGACATACTATTGGCTCAGCTCAACTGTGTATAGACGACAGCGCAGCAACGTTATTAAGGTATGAAGGGCCATCAGCCTTAAGTAATAAGTGGCCAAAACAAGAAACAAATACAAAAATTAATTTGTACCTTTTTTTATTACATAAATATTTGTAAGAGGTATTTTACACAAACCCACTACAACTTCACAGACCTCTGCAACCTCTTAATACCCTTGTCGATCCCCTACTTCCTTGCCGTTAAAATGTGATAAGAATCCGTTTGTCCTCCTTTATGTTGACATACTTTACTTTTTGACACAGACCCCCATAGCCCCTTCCCCACCTAAAAAATTTATCTCGATCACCTTGCAGCCCTACACTATATTTTTGGAAAATTTTACTGATATTATACTAATCTATATAGATCCTGACATTAACCCACACAGATACACGTGTGCATATTATTTTATAAAAAAAATTTTTTATTAGCAAGCTAAGGTGAAACTAAGAATTAAAAAAAAAAATTTTTACTGGTAACAAATTTAAATTTAAAATGACTCGTGTATGTCAACGTTGTTTCAATTATTTTCAATTATTTTTTTGAACAAAGTTCTTTATGTCGCGTACTTGGGGGGCTGGAATTTTAAAACCGACAGATTTTTTTTTTGAAACAGAAGTGGCTTACCTGAAGTCTCTTCCTCTCAAGTTTCCCCCCTTACCCTGTCCCCCTCATCAACTATTCTCTACACACTTCCCCTCTCCCCACTATATATGTATATCTCTCAACAGTGCCGGGTTACTCTTCTGCACACCTTTTCCCACCATTCCCCCTTACACTCCCCACTCCCAAGCAATAAGTTTTTAAGCAAAATTTAATTTTATGTTGCCACAATAATTTTTATTTGACTTTGAATTTTTTTTTCACAATTCTAAAAAAATAAAATAAAAAAAAAACACTTTCCAATAAAAAGATTTGAACCTTCGACCTCCTGCATATGAGTCCAGTACCGTACCCACTCTGCTACGAGCGCTGCCGACTATAGAACTTCGGTTTCTTGTACTTATCCTGTGGTTCGTAACTATAATATTTCATTTTTTTATGCATTCACTGATGATTCATTCAATTCATGATAAATTATGAATTTGTTTTCTAAATAATACATTTAAAAAAAAAGAAAAAAAATATTTAATAAAGGAAACACAAAAGAATGGAAATAAATANGGTAAGAGCGAAGTTTTTTAAACATGATATGAGTATAAACACACATTTTCTCAGGTAACAAGGGGGTCGCCAGACCCGTAGAAACAACGAAGCTCTATAAACGTTAGTACTGCATTCATCTTGGTCACTATACAAAAACTTGAAAATCAAACAAATAAAAAAATGAAAAAAATAGTTCAGTACTCACGATGGTTGAACTTCGTGAGAACGTCGTGCATAAATACAGTACTCACGAAGTTCAACCATCGTTTTTCAAGTTTTTGTTTAGTAATCTACATGAATGCAGTACTCACGTTTATAGAGCTTCGTTCTTCCTACGGGTCTGGCGACCCCCTTGTGACCTGAGAAATTGTGTTTTTATCCTCACGTAATGTTTAAAGAACTTCGTTCTTACAATGGGTCCCATGACCCATTTTTCATATACCATTTCTTTTTTTTTCATATTTAATTTCATTACTTTCGTTTTTCATTCTTTTGTATTTCCTTTATTTCATTTTTTTCATTTTTCTATTTATTTTCATTCTTTTGTATTTCCTTTATTTCATTTTTTTAATTTTTTTTTTATTAACACATCCCATCGCTCACTACTAAACCTATACATGCTCAAACGTTTACTTTTAGATATATATTCTTATATGTTTTTAAATACCGTCTGAAATGCAGATAGATGTACTTCATCTATACAAATTGTAAATATACTGAGAGTAACATCATGAACAAACATGTATTGATTGTAATTCAGTTTATTTGTAATTAGAAAATTCTTGGCACGCTAAGCTTTCTTCAACAATATTGGTAATGTACTGTGTAAAAAATTTCAATTTTTTGTTTGTCCTTATATGACATAATACTAAATTATATAATAATTGAAATATAACTTTAATGCGCAATAATGTAAACGACAAAAATAAAGTTCTTTCAAGAAGGATTGCAGTTATAAGTCAACCAACAGTCAAGTAATTCGATCACTATTTACTATATGTTATGTGTTTATGTATTAATAAGGAACTTGTGTGTAACCAGTACTTTATGTAGAGTGTAATAAAATGAAAATAGTATATTAATTTATAAGTTAAGAAATAATAAACATTCTTATAAAGCTTGAATACAGTAGTTTTATTTGAAAACTGTTCAATAATTTCTATTAAAATTTTACCAAGGAGAGAAGAATGTCTTGAACCAAGTGCTTTAATAAATATAGAAAAATAAAAAGGTTTAAAGATGCATCTTATACATTTACAAAAAACACAACAAGGCCTTACAGAGATAGAAAAAAGGAAGACTGCTTGAATACGTTTCGTACGTAAATATATTCCTGATCACCTGAAAAAGCAAACAATAACAAATAGTTGTAGGCGTTAACAGGAAAAATGCACAGAAAGCTGAGCTCTACTTATATTCACCTTCTGGTAATATGTAGTTTTCTTGGGGGAGTTGTCCATGCCCTTTTCTGCCTAATTATTTTGGCCCCTTTACCATTCCCTGTAAAATACTAGAAAATTTGATCAGTTTATTCCTTATTTCTATAGACTTCATTTGTTTTGAGTTCCACCATCCCTCCATCCATTTTTAAGAACCTGCCTGTATCTACTTTCGCCAAACCATATGATTACTGTCACGATGAATCCCACTGCCTCTCACATGACTTATTGTTTGCCGTCCCCTTAAATAACTGTCTTTATTTAAACAAAGTAGTTAGCACTTTTCTTTAGTTCTTTATTCCTCTTTACTCTATTCTATTGAAAGGAGCCTGATACTTTGAGGTGTCAGAACAATAGTTCCATGTTTTTAAACTGTTTATTTTTTTTTTTTTTTTTTT
>NW_019384261.1:1057125-1074989 GCF_000648655.2 Copidosoma floridanum | reverse complement strand
TATATATTATAATAATTACTATTATTATTGTTATTTTAGGCGTCAACTCATTTTTGTTCTAAAATAGCAAGTTTCAAAATGACCAAACTATTTCTAATTATTCACAAAACTTTGAATTTGATTTTTGATTATGTATTTTTCATTACACATAAGGTTTGTACACATTACATTTTTGATATAACTAACAATGGCTTGACTATCACTATAATGTTTTTTTTGTGCTAAAAGTGTAATTCAAATTATGATGCTATAGTACAGGAACAGTTGGGTCTTGGAAACTGGAATCGGAGATGCAAGGAGCTACCTACTTAAACCTTACATCCTTAGAAAAAATATTCTATTTTCAAGCTCTGACTGGCACTTAAATGGGCTTATAGATAGTCCTGTAATCTTAAGACCTTATGGATACGCAACCTTGCAATGTATAGTTACCAATTGGTGCTAATAGCATAAAATTTAAAATAAAAATGTAAACACGCCATTTTTAATCAGTCATTATACCACGATTCGCCTTACCACCAATAATAGTTGAAGATGACTCTAAGTAAATGGTTATCTGGAGTGCATTTAACGTATTTCTAAGATGGTATTATTTTTCATTTTATGGGCACTTATATTTTTACGGGCGCTGGAGGGAGTTGTGTACGCAATTTTAGGTTCCCTCGGTAGCTTGACGTTATTTTATGTCCTTTGGGGTAATAAATCCAAATTTTGAGATTACCAGGCTTAATTCTGGGTCAAATATTAGATATAATCTATGTAGCGTCGAAAATTAGGTTTTTCTTCAAACTTAAGCTTTCCATGTCATTGTACCTTGGAATTTGAGTATATTTGAATAATACAATTACTTTGATGAATTTCTAGATAACCAGTCTGAAACTTAATTCCATAAGAGGTTATTACAAACTTTTTGATTTTTTAAGATTTGTTAATATGTAGAATAACAAGCCTTGTGTTAGTTAAGATGAATAAACGTAAATAAATTCATTATTATTTTAACATAATAAGCAATATCTTATTTCTTTTATTCTAACGGATGTTATTGAAATTAATCAGATTTTCTTTATATTTTTAAAAATATGAGGTGTTTCATTCTCGAATTTCAAAAAGATTTTTAAAACTATTATTTTCTTGACAATGACAAAAAGATGTTCAAGATAAATCCAATGACCTGCATCCACACAATCTTGTTGAACAATTTTGACACGTACAATTTGGCACTAATTTATCTATCAGTAAATATACTACAGTAACTTTTTCTGGTACTAATTTATCTTCTTCGATTATGTATTCAAACTCCAATGGATTAAGTTTCTGACAATCCTTTTGCAATACATGAACTTCTTTATATGTTGCGTAAAATGCTTTTAAAATGTGTAAGCAAATTGAGCTACTTGTTAGAGGTAGATCCAGGGTCGGTACTTGATTTCTGTAATGATTCTGACGGAGTCATTTTTCTCTGACTATATAGCATCAAGCGTGAAAACGCATCATCAAGTGGAATCTATTTTTATTTACAAAAAGATAATAAAGGTCTGGATCTGTGAGTTTCATGTACTACATGAGAGTAATCGGATTTATGTACTTAGTAAATAAGGATTTTTAGTACCTCACCACATATGTATATATACTTGTAATCGCCGCGCTGCAAATATGTACCAAATGTATCGTCGTATATTGTTGTAAGACTGAGTTTTTCGCGATTTTGGTAGTTGAGAGAGAGAGAAAGAGAGAGAGAGAGAGTGAGAGAATCGAGAGAGAAGGAAAAAAGGAAAAGGGAAGCCAGTGATCACGATCAGCCAGCCGTATCCAACCTTGCGCCCGATGACCGAGGAGCCATCACTGCCGTTATCAGTTGTCAACTGCAAGGTCAAGGTCACCAGCTGATTCAGTCGCTGAAAAAGAGAGTAAGATGGTAAGCCCCGAGATATAGTAGCGTGCAGTGTTGTCACGAGAAGCAGTGCGTGAGAGCGTGTGTGAGTGTACCGACCGTGTGTAGCCAGGATTTAGATCGTGGGACTCGTTTCTCCCTAGAAGAGTAGTTTGCTTTCTGATGGGCTACTCCCACCGGGATATCCTCTCGGTGAGAGTCTCCAGGAGCCAAACTGAGTTTGGCCGAGCCACAAGCGGTGGTATTTTTTGAGTTTCAGGTGCAGTGCCATTTACGTCATTTCAAGTGCAGCCATCGGTGAGAATTTAAGTGTCTTTGAGCGTTGTTTCTGGATCACTATGGCCGGAACATTCTACGTGTCGCAGGGCAAGAAAACGCAACGTTACATGATACATAGAATATCTCAAATCCTCAAATGTATCAGATGACCTTTTTTTTTCATTATCTGTATAAGATATCTTTCAGCGTTACGAACAAAAAACTCGGTTATATGCAATCGTATACCTACAATAAAACAAATGCAGAAATACAATAATTATTACTTTTTGAGAAAAAAAGTACTAAAATGTTATTTTATACTTAATTTCGCCTCTTGTAAATGTGACAAGATACTGTTCTAGATTAGCTTCTAAGGTGCTGTGTTTTGTGCCAACTTTGTTGGTATAGTCAGAACCAGTTAAATGGTGTAATGCTCGTAGCATGAAACAAAATACAGTTTCACATTGTTCAGCTATACTATGCAACTGTGAAAAATGTTGTTTTCCGCTGTTTCAGTAAGAATTCAAAGTTCCTTTGAACATATTTGCTTTGAGTAAGTAAATTTTAAAGAAAAAATAAGAATTTGTGGATTAAAAAAGATCATACCTTTATGCCATTTTATTGAACGATTTCCCAATAGGTTAAAAATAATACAAAAACGTCAGTATCTAAAGACAACACTAACATTTTCTGTCCTCCTTTATCTCTTACTTGGAATACATGTACTATAATTCTTAAATCAGCTTCTTCTATGTCTTGTCTTTGTAAAACTCCCAACTTCAAACTATTGCAAGGTATGCTTGGTTCACACATCATATTGTTTGTTGCACTGCGTACGATTTTGTTGTTTGTGCAAGTAGTATAACAACTCTTTGCTATACAACTTCGAAAATATTTTTGCAGTTAAACTTTATTGTTCGATTCCCAAAATAAATCTTCCTTTTTATCATTCACTAGTCATTCACTTAACTTTCTTAAATGGTTAATATAGGAGTCAAAAACCAAGTCTGTTTGAGTTACTCCTTTATTTGCTAATGATGAATTATAGCAACAAAAAATTTATGCAAAGACCTTCAATGTGTTTAAGTTTTTCCAACTTATTTTTCGACATTGAAGCATAATATCTATTATGAAAGTAATATCGCTAAGGTTGTCAACACTCTCGTAACTCTGAACCTTAGTTTTAATTTTAACTTTTTTTATGAGATCACTTTTCTTTGTTTCTTTTTGTTTTGGTTTTGTCAAAAATCTTGGTTTGGCATTGTAGATAATAAATAAACTGTTTGTTTTAACGAATTGCTGTGAAAAAAAATTTGGTAAATATTACAACTGCTTTCAAAAATACTCAAAAGTTTTTTAGTAGGTTCTGGAGAAGGAAGTTCTTGAATTACTAGATTTCTGAGTACCTCGATCACTACTATTTTACTAATTTGTATGAGAAGTAATAAAATTAATAATTTTTTAAATGTCTTTTTCAGAGCGTTCAGTAATTATTGAAGTGATCAGGATGCTCTCGCAGTTTATTGTTCTTAAGTTGGACATTGGTCGTTTCTCTGTAAAAATTTTTCATTGATAAAATTTCGTGATAGTTTAAATTCCATTCTGCGACATATTCTTTTTTTTTTTTACGTCCAATGATACCCGACTTGCTACTTTCTTGCAATTTGTTTATGGACGGTTCCAAATCCTGATCAGATTCAACTGACGTAAAAGAAATGTGTGATCTTTTAACGGTGAAATTTGCCTTTAAAAATTTTTGATAGAGCTCGGGTTTTGTTTTTGAAAAATCAGAAATGTCCTGAAAATACAAAGAACTCCAAGGCGTATAGTTCGTGCGATCGATTGTGAGAAAAATAAAATGCAGTTTTTTGACCGTGATAAGATACAAATTCCAATTACTCAATCTATCAGAAGGAATTAAATCTCTCAAACGTTGTAGTATATTCAGACATTGTTCCAATACTTAAAGGATGGCGATTTCTTACTTCTATGTATAATAAAACTTTTATAATTAACTAAAAAAGTGTGACAATGCTCACTGAAACAATCAAATAAAGATTCACATGTATCAAAACTGTCTTTTGCATCTTTCAGAGCTTTTATAGTTATAAATTCATCAAAATATTTACTTAGATCAATTTCAGAACAAACTTTTTGAATGAGAGTCACTGTAAAGCTTCTGCAGGCATTGAAAAACCTTTATCGACTCTTGCATAGTGAGTACCATTCAAGACTTGTTGAACAACGTTTATACCAAAACATTCAGTTTCTATGAAAATATCATCTATTCTGCTCTCAAGTAAATACTTTCTAATGCGAGCTTCTAAAATCTTAATCATAAAAAATCTTCCCGTCATTAACGTAACATTTTCAAACTCTACCTGACGAAGGTATTGTGTATGTCGAGCAAATAGTAAGCTCGTTAGTCATAAAATAAAGCAATATATTTTTGTTCTTACTGATGTAGAATATCTTCAAAGTTACACATCACTGTATAAAAAGTTGAACATTATGTCACAGAAAAAGGTACATGAGTAAAAAATCAACTTTCTAGACTTTTTTTTATCATTGCTTTTGATAGAGATAAATTCTAACCACATTGAAATCGATTGAATTTTTTGTGAACTCTGTACATCTGATAATTTAGAAACATTCATACAAGCCAAGCCATATCTTATATTCTAAGTATTTCAAACATTTTTGGATGTATTGAGATATTTTAAGTCGTTCCTGAAGAAATCAAAATATTTTTAGCAAGCTTCACGAAATTTCGTATAGTTTTACACACGTCTTTATCTAATGATTTTTTTGACTTGTCCACCATTGTAGAAAAAATAGTGAGTTTTTAGGATATATTTTCGGAGTCTACTTAAAAAAGGACGCATACAGTATCATGAGTACTGTCCGAGCCAGACTGGAACGCTTCAACGTAATCAAAGTCATATCAATTGTAAAAGACGTTTCATAAAAATGACTTAGAAGACGAATATTCGTTGAGCATGACTGTAAAGAATACTGTGCTAACCTATTTTTACACCTTAACAAATCGTCGCAGAAAATACACAGCCCTAAATAATTAAGGCTATTAATTAAAGCTTCACTTTTGCGTGTTTAATGCACAGCAAAATCATTCATCACATGCGAAGGGGCTTTTCTTATTTCATTTATATAAATATAATACATCATTTGATACAACAACAGCTTTTTTAGTTTTTTACTTTTTGACGAAGCATTTTTTTTACTTTCATTTACATAGAAACTATTATAAAATTTTTTCTATTAAAATTATACAATGTACTTAAAAGTATTAAAATTTTGTCAGTATCAATCCTCTAACTATTCCGAGCAATAATATTCATAAAATTTATCATCAAAATCAAAATTAACTTTATTTATTCACTTCATTTAATGATATTGGAACTTTTAATCAAAATACTTTTTGGTCCAAGTCGTTTAATTAAGTGATTTAATGAAATATTACTATTATAAATTAAGGTACTCGTACGAATGTTTTAAGGAACACAAAATTCTGTTTTGTCACCAACTTTTTTTAAAAGGTAACTTTTAACATTTCCATTCTCAATTTTTACTCCTCTTCCAAAAGCTTATTGACTTCATCGTGGATGTTGCTTAACGATAAAGTTTTATTCGATTGAATCTGCATAATAACAGATGCCATAACAAAGTCTAAAGCCTGATCTTTATTTTTTTACAGCTCTTGAGTATCTTCATCAAAAATATGCTGATTAATATTTGGCTCATCAATACTAACGATTGCAACCTCCCTGTTATACTTTCGTTCATAATTTCTTAAACAACTTTTCTAGTAGTGTATGTTAGCAGAAAGTACGGCTTTTGTAGTTTCCAAAGTAGCATTTGTTAGAAAATCATCTTTAAAAAAATCTTGTCATTCGAAGAAGACGTTCTGCAAATAGGTAGTCAACTTTTATCTCCACTCTGCTTACACCCACTACACATAATGTACATTTTTCTCATTTGTTTCATTTAGTTGGAATTTTAAATTGTCTTACGTACAGAGAAGCGTATCATTTGTTCACATCTTGACTGGATTACTCGTAGAAGACTCGCATTGATCAAAGCTTCCTTTTTTCAGCACGTAACACTTTATTTACATCGGTACAAGATTTATAACATTCGTTTGTCATATCATAAGAAAAAAAATCGTCACTTTTAAAGTTATTTAATTTATCATGTACAAAATCTCTCCTTGAATTTGCAGCCCATCGTACTTTTTACAACTAGCAGCGGTACACGTCAGTTGCCAAAATTTTTGCATATATAATAAACTCTATTTCTGACATTTTTCACAAAGTACTATGAACGTGACATCGCAATATACGAACTCACTGCTTGCGAATAAGGAAACAACAGTTGAAATCATCGCAAGCACACTTGTTTTGTCAAACATGTTTGAGCGCGATGAGTTGCAGGACTTAACTTGCAAAAGGCTTAGCTTAAAAAAAAAGTCTGCTCGAAAAAACGCGGCAAATTTCGAAAAATTAGTTTTAAAAACTACTATAAAAACATTCTCTGTATAATAAACAATGTTAAGAGTGTTCAATTCATGAAAAATGCTTACAATTTTTAAGCCAAAAACAATTTTGATACATCGGAAAAAAAATCATTTACATTAATTAAAATTTATAACTCAGTGGTAATAAGTTTTAGACTACGGTAAATAAAATATCAACGATTGATTGTCACGCAACTACAGCGTTTATATTTCATGTGATCGGTCGAGGCTAATTAAGAGTGGAAAAATTAAAAACCTAGATTTTACGGAATTAAGTAAATGGTAATACTAATCTGTGGATTATTTGAAAATTTTATATTTAATTTATTTGATCAACCTTAAAAAATAAATATAATTTCGAGGTTGGTGTGCCAAGCAAACAGGAAGCAAAACAGACTAGTATCTTTAAATAACTTAAAACTCTTTAACTAACATCCTAACACTACTTTCTTATTGATTCTTAGAAATAACCTTAATCAAGACACTATACTTAATATTTTAAGCAAAATTATTTATTTGCATGTGTACATGTGCAAATTTTGATGCACCTATACAAGCGTACACATTTTTCTTTGTGCCAAACAAGTTTAAGCTACTGCTGAAATTCATTCTTGGTGCCTGTATTACAAAGTGTAAAGTACATTAAAATAGTAAGCGAGAAATACTAAGGAAAAGAGAGGAAATTGTTTCATCTTCAATTACTAGCTGAAACCCATCAGTGTAGTGTGCTAGTGATCTAGCTGCAGAAGAATATAACTAGCACTTGCACTAATACGTATTATTATATGGAGACAAGATTGACATAGTATGTGTGGAGGCTGGCATATGTGTGGAATCGTATGACTATAATAAATCAATTAATCTTATCCTTCAAAATCACTTTCCCATTTATTTTTATAAATTATATACCATCTACGATGACCAATTAGGACACTATACTTGATGTTCTTAGTAGAATTAGTTGTTTGCGGTTGTACTTGTACAAATTCATGTATTCTATTCATGCACGCATACACATTTTTCTCCATGCCAAGCAAGTTTAACCTACCGCCAAAGCTTATACTTGGGTATAATCTTATAATATACTTGGGTATAAGTGCAATAACATTTGCGTGCATACACATGCAAAAAAATAAATTTCCTTGAAACATTAAGCATGTTATCTTGATTGACGTTATTTCTCTATGTAAATAAGCTAGTAGTTTTGAAAGATAGGATTATTCGATTTATTATAGGCTTACTATTGCAAATACGTGTCAGTTTTCCAACTTACTACGTCAGTCTTGCCTTCGTTATAACAATTCGTATCAGTGCAACTATTAGTTTTGTTAGTCTGTGGCGACATCGCTAGCACGCCCCACTGATAAGTTTGAGCTAACGATCAAGGACAAAACAATTTTCTCCCTTTCACAACTTTTTCTTGTTTGCCTTTTTAGTGCACTTCACGCACTAAAGTAAGTTTTGAGTAGTAACTCAGTAAGAATTTGAGCAGTAGGTTAAACTTGCTTGGCATGGAGAATGTTCACGCGAAATCTCTTCGCAGTTTAGAAGATTTCTTATTCCCATCAATGAAAAATCTAATAAACAATAAAGCATAAAAAACTGACTATGACTTTATTTTGTAATATACTACTGCCTTAACTGAAAAAAGGGGGAACATGGTAATAGGATGATTAAATAACAAAGCACTATAATAGAAAAAAAGCACGAAGCAAAAACTGAGTTTATTGAATAAAAATAAGATCGGACTATTAAATAAACAAATAATATACAAAGAATAATTAGGAAGATGCCAAATCTAGACGATGGGAAAGATGGCAGTGTCAATTCCCGTGAGTTGACGTGAAAGGACGTCCAGGTGTGGAGGAGTGGAAATATGACGTTGCACTCTATGGATTGGCTAGCCAAACGCTATCGCAGAAAGTATACATGGTAGTCGCATGGTTAGATAATCGTCATCACGGCACAGTTTTCCCAAACACCCGTGACGGTTGTTAATCGCGCATGTAAAAAATAACGAGCCCACGTGACACATGTTGTATTTACTCCTAAGATGTAGAAGTAAGAATGCAGCAAAATTAAAAATGCACGAAGCGATAGGTATATAAGCTAGAAAAAACTCAAAACGTTAGAAAATATGTGTCAGCAAACGTATTTGCTCTCAGCGCGAGAAAAGAACAGATGGAGTAAGCTTAGCTGCAGACTCACAAAATTCGGTGGGCTCACTGCAGTTTCCACCCCTTTCCTTGCAAACGAACATGCACAAAAAAAGACACCAATTCAAGGTGAACGAGAAATCCAGCACGTGTCAGCAACTGTTTTCAACTTAAAGGGAAAAACGAGACAAGCAAGCTAGCTTGTATTTTTGTACATTTTTGTATGGAAGCATGTATAGACGCAAGAAAGAAAAATGTGTATGCATGTATGGATGCAATATAATTTACACACATACCTACGCATATAAATAATTCTGCTCACAATGACAAGTTTAGTATCTTGATTAATGTTACAACTGAAATCTTTTTGTTTCATAATCTTCTTCTCTTGTTTTTTTAACATTGCAAACTTTATTTGTTTCAATAACATGTTTTTTCTTTGTATTTTCAACAAACAGAATTTTTAAATAAAATTTATTAGTAATTATTCTTAAATATACTCTTAAAAAATGCAAAATCTAATAGAAATAACCATTATATTTTTTTTCAAAATATAAGTTGATTTTTGTAGTTACATGGTAGATAGGGATACTAGCAAGGCTTACGTTGTGAATGCTCAGTAAGCCTAATCATCATTTTGTAACCGAGTTTGATGTTACAATTTTTTTTCTTAATATACATGTTTAAGAATATAATGTATGAAATAAAATAGAAAATTGTACTCTCTTCACAAAAGCAAAAAACATCAGGAATTTAATCTGATATTTTTAGAAGTAGAAGATAAAAATGAGTTGTTGGACTAAAAGAATCAAAAGAAAAGCTTATATAAGTAAAATGACAAACATCCTGTTGTAGTTTTACCTTATGTTAAAGGTGGCTGAAGCAGGACTTAGAAGGTATGAGAAATCGTCAAAAAATGGAGACTGAGTTAGAAACTATTTCTCATTTAATAAGTAACAAAGTAACTCAGTTTCACCTAACATTTAAAGAGGTTAAGGAAAGAGCTAGTAAGATAACAAGAACTAGGTGCACTAAGGGGGGCTAAGAAGTAATTTAAAAATAATAAGGAGGAGGAAGAGGTAAAGGGTGGAAGGTGAAACAATGGATATCTAAGGGTTCTTGAGCAGATTATTCCAATGAAGGGGGGCAAGGGAGTATCACAAAAAAAATTATCTCAGTTACGAACTAGTCAAGCTTAGTTTCTTACATACTGAAAATGGCATAGAAGAGGCTAAGGAAAAGTAATAAATAAAAAAGGTTATGGGTGGCAATTGAAAAAATAATTCAGCTTAAAAACGCTGAAGTAGGAAAAATTTTCCCATATTTTAAGAATGATCTGAGGAAGGCTAATAAGGGTTAGAAATAGTGTATGATAACACCTAACAATCATTATAGAACAAAGGTACATATATCTACATACTTGCAGGTTTCTGCGCTCTGCGCACTTGGTACACATACTTCTTACTATTCTCACATAAGATAAGAGTTGTATGATTTAGTATATTAGAATGTGATTGGAAAAAGGATTAAAATGTTTAATATTACAAAAAGTTTATAATTTCACACTAAATTATATTGACACATCGACTTTTCTGTGAGTTTCTACAATAAAAATAGTGGATAGAGTAGAGTAAGATTCTAATTACGACAACGGACTCAGGATTTAAAGTGCTAAAGCTGAATATAAGTAGCAGATTATAAAGGGAGCTGCTGTTAAATTCTAGCTTTGCATTTTTCTATGTATAAAAGAATAGTGAATAGATAAAGATAATAAAACAATAGCCTCAATAACAATTATAAAAATAATATTAAGGTTGTGATACGCGTAATAACAGCAATAGCAACAATAAGCAGACACTATATAGCCAATTAATCATAAGATAGATATTTAATTATAGTCAGTTTAGTGTAAGAGATACTTACGTAATAGTCTGATAAAGTGTAAAAGATTATAAGAAATGCTGATACTATGAGGCAGATCATTCCAAACTTGCGGAACAGTAATGTGGAAAGCATGTTAGTGTATATTGTGTTTCTATTATTCTGAAAAAGCAAAGTGAATAACACATAGAACTTAATATAATGTACATGATAGGGTAGTTTCATTTGCAAATAGTTTTAAAGTGATTGGAGGAGGTTTGTGTCAAGTATTTGTCATTAAAAAAAAATGAAGGAAAGCAAGATTATTTAATAATTCATGAAATAAAGATCTTATCACTTTAAAATTTGCATTGAAAAATTTAATAAAGTTCTTCCTTCACTAACATTTTACTATTGAAGCTAATGTTAAAAATAATATATGAAAGAACTTTTGATACGTATATGTCCCAGAAAATTAAAAAATTAAACAATATTTATCCAAAAATCTTTGAAAAAAACTTTTTATGAACCGACACATAGCCAATGAAGAGTAGAAGAGTATGAAAAATTATTAGGTGGTGAGATCTTGTTAAAAATTTAATCCTGATTTTACAACAGGTACTTTGAGATGGTTTTGCTTTTTCAATAATAGGGTATATAGTGGGGTCAATGGATGTTATAAAAAGTAGTAGCAGGTGGAATACTGGGGCTTAAAAAATAAAACCCAATGAAGTATCCGGTGAACCATAATATTTGCATTCAATACTGGTCAATCTTATGTAGGATATTGGGTATTCTGAAAATAATTCTACTCATTTAAGCTAGTGGACGAAAACAAAAACAATGTTCGTGTATTAAGCAATGCAAGTTAAAAGTGCGATAACATTAATATAAGTAAGCAACAATTCACAGGATGTAACACCAGCACTCCTAACTAGGAAATTTACTGCTGGTCAAGTTTTTAATGTACTAACAAGACTTTTGATGAAAGCAAAACAATAACAATATAAAAAACACTTTTCATCTATGCATACTATCAGATTTTTTTATTCCTGTTGAAGTAGGAACTAGAGTTTTCCATTCTTTTACAACCTTGGGGCTAAGGAATCTACTGCTGGCCGCGTTCGTAAAGTATATCTCATGTAAGCATCTTGAATGTTATAACAAATGAACATAACTGTAGTTGCTGTAGATGTTACACAGGAGCTTAAAATTAAATAAAGTGCATTTCTTTACGTATACTTATGTACTTTTACACTTTAATCAAAATCATTAACTTTTCAGGAAAGTAAAGGATTTATAAATTTTTAATTGCAATCTGTTAATTTTTCTAATGTCTCACACATAGTTCTAAATTAATTATAGTAATTAACCATCGTACTGACAGTAAGTTTGTTAGTTAACGATTCTAGCGTCTGTTATAGTTTAATTGATGGAATTTAAAGGGTTATGTAAGGGAAATAACTTTATAATGGGCGTTAACTTTAAATTTGTTTTCTATAGGCAATAGTACTTCTGATATCATGAAACCGTTAGAAATGGGATTGGGTAACTTGCAAATAATTTTATTGATAACTTTTGTTTGCAGTAAAGATTTATTGCACATAAAATATTATAAGCTAAGATTCATAGACCTTGCTATTTATTTTTTAAATGAATGTAATGCAATCAAAGCCCTAAATTATTCAAGTATTTTATTAAGTGCAAATCCACGAAATTATATACTTCAAAAGTAATCAAGTTCAATAATGTACGATTACATTTTTTTCGCAAAGAAAGTTCTAGTTTATTAATTAGATCTGGTTAGAAATAACAATTTTTTATAAAATAAAGCCCAAACCACTTTAGCCACAAGTGTTATTGAAGTTGAATCAAATTGATCGTTCGAAAAGGAAGATTAGAAAAGATTTAAATGCAAAAACGAAAAATATACACATAACTTACGTTAAAGAATGGAGCAAAAAATACATACCAGAGATAAGTAGGGAGATTGCCAGTGCCTATGTTAACGAGTGTGCCGATGTTTCGGCGCTGATTTGAGCGCCAATCCATCGTGACCAGCAGAGGAACCATGCACACGTTTTCTATTCTACATGCATATGGATGGCGGCTTGTAGGCTCGGCTTGCAAGGAGAGGTAAGGGGAGATGAGTGAGAGAGACATGAGAATCCAAATGTGTGCATCGGTGATGGAGAGAGAAGAAGCTAAACCTATATGTATATGCAGACAACGGGCTATATATCTATAGCTATAGTTGTGCACTGCTCATATGGAAAAGAGCTGCGCGCATTACTTTTCTCGCTTTTCCTCTCTGAAAGAAAGATAAGCTTTTTAAATGCAGTTGATCATTTGTTCAACTATAAAAACAAAAACATAATTGTCAGGTTATAAACAATTTTTTTTTTTACTTATCTAAAAATGACAAGCTTAACGCAATTAACACATTATTTTGCTTTATTAATAAACGAGTGCCTTTATCCCAATAATCCAGTGCGCTTAATTGTTCTCCACTTTTATGATAGGTGATATTATTGAATGATAAATGAAGGCATTTACCACAATGACACAGAATGTTCAAATATTTTTTGTACTAAGTAATATTATTTACTACTATGCTGGACTGTATGTACAAAAAATGTAAACAAAAAAATTGTAAAGTATGGTAGTAAAAACATCATGTTTTACTACATACTGAGGCATCAACTATGAAGCATAAACTACATCTTTATAAGGCTTGCAAGGAATTTAAAGTAATTCTGAAAACTAAAAAACCTAAGACACAGTTACATAAGGCAATACAGTTTACTAGATTTTGTATCATTGTCGAAAATTATGACCATTTGTATGATAGGCAAAAAAGGATGCAAATTTATTGATGCGCTTTTAGATAAAAATCTTAATATTTCAATAATGAATTGACATATTGTCCAGGAAATTGGAGCTCAAATCTCGTCAAATACAGTGAAAGGACGTATTAACCAAAATTTATTACAATTAGCCAATGAAAAGGTAAGTTAAAAATGAATAGAAACTTAATAACCCATAATCATAAAAATATCTTGATAATAAACGATCTTGCACTACTTATGCAGAAAAGAAGTATTGAATTATTAAAATATTGTAATAAAAAACAGGCAAAAACGTTATTTATATTACGATGCACCTGATTCACTATTATGGCAAAGTCATTGTTATTTAATATTGGCAAGAGAATTTAGTTTTCAAAAATTAATAGGTGCAGTAGTGATTATACTTTTGGAGAAAAGTATCATAAATTTAATAGGCTAGTAAAGGCATATTTTAGTTTTGAAGTGCTGGGAACAAGAAAAACTAAAACGGACAATGGTAGGCGCTTAGTTGAAATATTCGATTACACCTACTAAAATAATAGTGGTGAATGGACAGTTAAATTATATGAAAAGATAAAAATAAACTTTTTTATGATGGACGAATAACATTACTTTCAAGATTCAAACTTTTAAAAAAAAGTCAATTAAGATTAAAATCACACATGAATATATATTTAAGAAATCCATTCACTGGTTAGAAACAACTTTGTTGAAAAAGTACTGAAATCCAAAACTATTAAGTAATCCTTGTACTTATCCTATTTTAAGGCTCAGAATAGTTATAAGCTCGGAAAAGTACATCTTCTATTTTATACAGCTGTAAAAAGGTCTGGAGCATCTTTCAAATTTTTTTTTTTTTGTTTTTGGTTGTAAATTACTAAAAGTATTAATTGGTGTTTTAAAGCGTTTTATGCACTAGTATTCAGTAATAATAGCTGATTTGAAGAATACTTTTTAGGAAAATAAAATATAAAAGGAACATCACAACGCTCAGAGGTTTTTGTGTCAAGAAGATGGTAAGTCAGGTAAAGTAATAGAACGTGCGGTGACGTCATTACTGATTGCAACAAAATCATCTTCTTGGACAGCTATATACGTTAACAACAAAAATGTAAAAGGGCTTATACTTTAATATCCAGACATGCATTATGGTATAATTGAAAAATACTGTATGGATGATTAGTTATAGCTCAACATGATAGTTAATGATTAAATCGAGTTTTGCACGTAATCAAAATTAACGCACACGCAATTTGGATCATGCATGATTAGCCAATCAATTATCTCTTCGTTTTACAGGTATTGAGATCCGATGTAAGCAATCATAAGCCCTCCATTGGTGAACAAAAGCGTTTTTGTTACGTAGTAAGATACATAGTCTCTACGGATGCAAATTCTTGTTAGTAATTATATCCGTTTTTGATCCTGTAGGTTTTTCAACCCCCTACACATACAATCTCGAATCATTATGCCAAATGTATCAAAGAGTGAAATTAAGTCAAATAAAAAACTTAGAAATCAGGAATGCAAGCAATTACCACATTTGTTTCGTTAATTTAAAAAGCTAAAAAATTTTAGAACCAACCGTACTTAGTAATTTTTTGAACTTTAACAAAAAAGGCAGATTTTACGTACTTTGTACCACTAGACATAAAGCTCTTGCTTCAATAGCTTATTAGAAATTTTCATTACCCAAAGAAAACTTTCAGATATTATTCATAATTGCAAATAAAAGTAGGAACGCATCAAGAAAAACGGTACAGAGAACTTTTACTTGTATGACCACTCGAGTGGTGCATACTAAGGTCACGCATTCTTTTAGTACCAACTCTTCCATAATGGCGTTGAAGCAATTATATCAAGATGAGGAGCTCCTTTGATAATTTATTGTGATAACTTTGCTAACCTTAAGGGTATGAGTCATAAGTTACCTCAAAACTTTAAAACAGTAAATTTTGAATGACAAGAAAAGCTTTAAGCTCAGTGAAAGTCACGGTAGTTCAACCTTCCAACCACGTCTCACATGGGTGGTGCATGGTAGCGTTCAATTTGATTATTTATATCCATTACTTTATATTATATAAAATAATCTACTCCATACAGTTAAAGTCTTGTCAACAGCTTTGACTAAATAAAAATGATGATCCCTGAGATCACTAAGCCATTATTTGCTAGAAACTTTGTCAGCAGAAATTCAGTTTGAAGATTATAATTTACAAATACTTCATTTTAGGAAACACTGCAAAAAAGCACAATAGTACGCAGATTAATTTTGGGGCAGATGGCTTTGTGAATAGTTATCTTCCTTAACTTCTCACAAACAATTGTTTCTAACTAAAAATTAATTATGTTGAGGCGATATAGTTCTGATTTATAGTAAAAATCATAGAATAAATCAGTAAAGGAAAAACATTAAAACAGAGGTATTGTAAGAATAAGATTCTCAAGTTTGCGTAATTTTTTCTTTTGGTTGTGGTAAGTAAACAGTAGCTCCTCAACAATACTTTTAACAACTTTTTCGTAATAAAAACGTAGTACTTGACTTTATAATTTTTAATAACGCCTTAAACTCTTATGTTGGTACTATATTCATAATGCTTTCGTCAACAAGGACTAAAGAGGTTGACACAGCAGTAGACACTGTACTGAATTCAAAAATAACTCTTTTACTTTATTAGTAATACTTAAATGTCATTACGGTTTGCATAGTAATAAAACGAATTGCAAAAAAAAATTGCTTTCATCAAGAAGCTTGTATTTGAATTAGTTATTAAAAGTATCATAATTTTCTCATTGTTAAGATTACTAATAAGTTTAAGTTTTTATATTTTACTTGATAAACATGATAAAATTTGGAATATTAATTTAAGCATTGCTTTTGAAAGTAAGTTGAAGTAGATTCGCTTCTTTGAAGTTCCTGTATTTATTAAAGTTTTAATAAAAATTTCTTACCACACCGTTCATATCTTTTACATATACATGTTTAAGAATATAATGTATGAAATAAAATAGAAAATTGTACTCTCTTCACAAAAGCAAAAAACATCAGGAATTTAATCTGATTATCTCCACTCTGCTTACACCCACTACACATAATGTACATTTTTCTCATTTGTTTCATTTAGTTGGAATTTTAAATTGTCTTACGTACAGAGAAGCGTATCATTTGTTCACATCTTGACTGGATTACTCNAAAAATTTCTTACCACACCGTTCATATCTATTACAAATCAATAGCATTTTACAAGAGTTATATTATTAAAATAAAATTCGTCAGTCGTATAAAAATTAAAGTTATTGAAGATGACTCATCTCAGTAAAAGAGAGAGCTTATCATATTTCAGATAATCTAAGCTAAGCTGTTTCAACTTATATCTAGCACGCTTAATAAGGCTCTGAGAAAGTATAACAGTTTTCTTGTGCACATTATATAATAAAATTTTTATAGTTAACAACAGAAGATGTAAAGTAAAGTTACGATTATGAATGTAAAACCATTAGTGAGAAAATAAGCAAACTAGGTTAAGATAATACACACCCGCTTGCACGCCCCATGCTATCTGTACTAGCTCCACCTCCATTCTGAAACAGTAAAATTGCGATAATATTTTGTAATTACTCTTTAAATGTTTATAAATATTTTTTTATAAGTGTATTTAAATTCTTACAATTTGTAAAATTAGAATAAGATGCTACTTTGTATACTGTCTTAATAATTTAGAAAGTATGAACTCCTAAAACTTGACATCTTAATTGTAGTAAGCTTACGAGCATTTGTAAGTATCTCATAATAGACAGTGAAATTTCAAAGGTAGCTTATAAATATTTTTACATCCCTTTATGCTTAAGTCATTTCTACACTCATGTAGTTGTATCTCTTAAAGAAGTTATTGTTGTTTCTATAAACTAATTTTTCTTCTATAAAGATATACGAATCGTAATTAATATTATACAAACTTGTTTTGAAGCTTAACATGATTGTCGTCATCTCTTTTTTCAATGAACTAAAAAAATATGTCTATAACACAATGCTATATTTTCATTATTCACTCCATTTCAGAGTCTTCTTAACTCCTAGAACTTGTTTATGCAATCAAGTATTGTCATATCAAACACAACGGAAAATTAACGAGTAAATGATATAGTACAAAAACTAGTTACTTTTGATAACGTACTTAGTTATTTACTTGATAACTTAGTAGGAAGTTAACTATTTTGAATATTGTCAGTAAATATATGAAAGTCAGAAAAGACATACTTATTTTAATAAAAAAGTATTAAAAAAAATAATAATAAAACTAAATATTCAAACTTTT